>JAVYIG010003136.1:0-209292 GCA_035222895.1 Strongylocentrotus droebachiensis | reverse complement strand
CATTTCTGCATATTAAAAACTGATAGGAGGTTATTTACATTAAAGTCAGGCTAATTATCACAAAATGTAAGCTGTTAAAATATTTGTTTCATGTTTGTGTAATACATTTCAAATAAGCCAGTTCACAGTTGCAGTCTGAGCATGAGCAGGTAAAGGTCATTGCAGAATGACCAAATTGTGAAATACACGGAGACAAAATACTGGATACGTGCTCATGAAAGTTATGTAATCTTTATTCATTTATGCACAAGCAGTGCACTCCATGACACACAGGTCGAAGTATTCTTTGAAAAGGGGAAACAAAGGCTATTCATGTTGTACCTCCATCACTGTAGGAATGATTATATCAAAATGTACAAAGTGGGACCTCTTCATGTTTTGAAGATCTGTAGATATTCAGGGTCATTTGTGATATGTGCTAACCTTGAACTGGTCTATTAATGCTACGGTCACAAAGGTTCGTACGAACGATAATTTCGTACGAATCTCCCTGTTTTTCCATTGTCTTCACGAATTTCCATTGTCTGAAAATCGTTCATACGGTGTTCGTAGCAGTTCGTAAAAGCATTTGTGACCGAGGCTTAACTTACATTGCCCTTCTTCTTGTGAATATCTTCATACACACACACATCCATACAGATATCAGGAAGAGATGCAATACACCAAGCTGTTTCACCTTGAGAGTCTGATGCGAACACGCCTCACTCCTGACGCCTCCAAGCTCATCATGTCAACATCAGAAGGCTACTACCTGGTCATCCACGACCTTGACCTCGCCTCCTTAGCAACGGACTTTGACGAGTTTGCCCCCTCAGAGTATTTTGACCTTTTGTTTGATGAAGCCAAAGAGGACTTGAAAGAACACGAGGATAACCACTTGTTCCATCGGTCAAGGAATCGGCCGGAGATTGTGATGGACTTCCCTGAAGAGGGATTTGCGGAGTGTATATCGTCTTTGGTGGTTCATCCTCAAGGCTGGTGTATGGTGTCCCGGTATACCACCACGGAGGAAGACCAAGAGGTAAGCTTGCTCTTTTGATTATATATGCACAAACCTGGGGGGTGTTTCACAAAGGTATTAAGTTGAACTTATCTTTAGGTTGGACTTAAGTTTGGAAAGCTGTTAGCATCTATGACAAATATTTTGTAAAAAGTTATTTTAAAAGGCATACAATTTTGATTCAAATCATTCATATTTTCTATTATAATGGAGATTTCATGTTCTTAATGGGGAATTTATAAGAAGTCTAAAATAATTGAATTTTGGGTTTTGAATATATTTATTTTAAGGTTACAAATGGCTCTCCATAACTTTGAAGTCCGACTTAGGATCTTTGTGAAACACCCCCCACGGCTTTACATTAATACGTTCTCAAAGACATGGGTGCCTAAAATCTTGTATTGACTTCCCAAATATTGACATTAATTAACCATACTGTAGGGCTCATGCATGCAGGCCCTTAAAATGTGAGTCTGCACCTCCAACAGAGAAGAAAATAATGTGTGAAGCTGTGTATGTTCATGAACATCAGGAATAATATTGACCAAAATGACCCGAGACAGCTTTGATTTCAGTGTTGAAATTAGTGCTGTAGTCAAACGTTTAACCGTCAGGTATCCGACCGCCCATGGCGGATTCCGTTTTCAATTGGACGGTTTTGTTTTCCCGTTTTTTTTTTTTTTTAAGTTTCGATTTATGCCCCTCCACTTGGCACTATTATATGCCTGGCAATGTCTCCCAGCTCAGTAATTTGTGTGTTAACTCACCACTCCGAAACTAGAACAACACTCCAATTTGTCTGTCATCTTGGTTTGAAAGTAATCTTTGTAATAGATTTCAATATGTAGTTTATAATAATAATTCATCCAACTTTTACACACGGCGTACCACAAATCCTAGGTCCTCTACTGTTTTTAATTTACATTAATGATCTTACACATTCTTCTAAAAACGACATTGTTACTATTATTTCAAATGCACCTCGCAGTTAAATGAAAGTCCTTCACTCTTTTTGATACGGACCTGGCTTGCTGCCGAAAACCGAAAAACCGTCCGGTTTTGACTGGCGGTTAAATGGAATTGGAGATATCCGTGATGTTACAGCACTAGTTGAATTTAGGTGTAAAGGGACAGTTTGATTCCAAGATGACATTCATGAAAAGTCATATTTGATTATATACTGATGTGACCTGAAACCAGTTTTGAAGTGATCATGTGATTAGATGTGATGTGGTATAAACACTACAGTTGTAAGTATTCCTAGATTGCTTTCAACAGGGCATTGGCTGTATTGCATACAGTTGCATCTCAAGACCACTTTCAATTAGGGGAGGAGGGGGGTTCTAAATATCATGAAAAGTAAGCTGACATTTTTCCAAGCAAGAATGAAATATCCTAAGGTTGTCAAATTTGCTGGACAAATTGTGAATTGATGGCACTCCAGTGGGATATAGAAATCCAATATTTTCAGACAGAAAATTCATAATTGGGAAACCCTCCACTCACAAATCTACCCTATTCCTTGGGACAGTTAGGTCATGATGGTGCAAAATGGAATTTGGATTGTGGTCAGGTTTTCATAGAAACAGATTCCTTGTTTTCACAATAATTCAATGCATATTTTTTGTTAAGAGAGATTTGTAGGTTGGATGAATACATCATTTTCAAGCAAAAACTAATTGCCTACTACCAGCAGAAAAAATCAGAGTCATTTGGTCGACAATTTTATCAGTGAGGAGAGGAGGTTGTAGGAAAGTGGTTTTGATGGAGGTCATATTATCTGAAATATAAATTTGACATTGACTATTCGGTATGAAATGACACTGATTTTCAGTTCTTTCATGATACATAATATTGACATCAGGTTGTATACTATTACTAACCTGCATTTTTGCTTTGTTTCAGTGGACCTGCGTGCATGACTTACAAGAGAGTTCCAGTCCCAGAGACGAACCTAAGCAGGACCCAGCCCAGCATCGACCCTCCCCTTTCAAACCAAAGGAGAGACTTCTCTACTATGCCGTCGAGCCCAACGACGGCAAAGGCTACATCAAAGAACTCAGCATCAGCCCCGACGGGCGCATCATCTGCTCGTCCTTCAGCCACGGCGTAAGACTACTTGCCTTTGATACTCAATGCAGTGAACTCTGTGATATACAGTACGCCAGTCCCCCGGCTGGCCCCCAAGGACTAAAACAAGTCAAGCTTTTGTCGTGTCATCGAGCGACGGTCCTCACGTCGCGTTTCTCACCGACGCAATGCTTACTCGTCAGCGGATGTTTGGAAGGAAAAGTCGTGTTTCACCACCCCTATTTATAACACCTGGCCATTTCTTTTTAGGACTTCATGTTGTTTCTTGGAAGAGAGGAGCAATTCAGATGCAATTTTGTTTAATTTGGTAGCCCTGGATTTCTTGTGCTGCTTACATAGATAGAAAGTGTTGTAAGTTGGACCTTCTTCGATGCCCGATTTTTTTTCTTGGTGATTTATCTGACAAATAGATGATAGATCAGAATAGAAGTTGTTCCGTTTATTGCAATTATACCTAACTGCCTAGATACTATGACATTCTCCATATTACTCCATCTTTTGATTTCTAAATCAAGCCAGAAGGATGTTGACTAATATCCCTTAACACAGAGTTAACACCCTTCTGGCTCTCAGCAGACTATATGCTATGGTGCTGCTTGCAAAATACATGGGATCATGTAGAATACACGTACCATCTTATTGAAATCTCACCCGACTCCCTGAACGTTATGAATGATAAACATGGATTCAATGATAGTAGAACATGTCATTTCTTTCGCCACAACACACTAGGACAATGTCACCTCCATGATTGATTACCATAATTAACGGTGTATTAACCGCACTTCTTTGCCGCCGAAAAAAATTCAAAGTCGGGGGGTGCGTCTTTTACACGGTACACAGTTTCGATTTATGCCCCTCCACCTGGCGCTATGCCTGGCAATGTCTCCCAGCTCAGTAATCGGTGTGTTGACTCACCACTCGGAAACTAGAACAACACTCAAATTTGTCTGTCATCTATCACAAAGAAAGTAATCTTTGTGATAGTTCTCAATATGTAGTTTATAATAATAATTTACATTAATGATCTTACACATTCAGCTGCACCTCGCAGTTAAATGAAAGGCCTTCCCGCGTGGGTTTTTTAACTCGGACCTGGCTTGTTGCCGACAGAGTCGGCAAAAAAGCGTCGGCGAAAAAGAGGGGTGCGGTTAATACACGAGGGCGGTTTATACACCGTTAATTACAGTAACTCTATGTTTCAGTCCAAGTCTAAAAATAAATATTAAAAAACAAGCGCCAAAAATCTGAAGTGATCAAAGTCCTTAAAGGTAATACAAAGTTTTGGGAAATTTCGAAAATTGGGTGGATAGTGATTCTTTACCATTTTTATATATTTGGATGCATTATAAGCACTAGAAAATTTAGCCCATAAAACACTTCTGCTTTCGAGAAAAATTAAATATAAAAATTTACTGGTGCTCCCGGTAAATTTTGATATATTTCAATTAGCGGCTGAGGCCGTACTCTGGCAGCTGCGACCATGAAAATCTCAGAATATGTAGCTGTAATATATAATTTCCAAACGTAAATAGCTAATTGGTTGATTTTAGTCAAGAAACGTTGTTCATAGCTTAATTGATATTTTGCCCTGGAGAGGGAGCTATACAACATAAAGAGCTTATTATTTAAAATTTCATATTTTTAGACTCGATTTCAACCGCGACAACGATCACTAAATATTGTAGGATCACATATGCTTCCAATATGTTCATTTGAACCTAATTCATGACCCCATACCAAAACTTTGTTTTCCCTTTAACCCTATGGATAAACTTTAATTTTGGGATAACAGGCAGTTTCAGTAGACTCGAGCCAGTTATCAAGGGCCTTTTATTTGATGGTTATGATATGATTGAGGATTTCTAGTTATTTATGGTGGTCCTTTAATAGGAACATGTTTTTTACAAGTATTTATGTACTTATCTTTAATGTTTTGCAGGATAATATTAAACCTGAATAAACACTACTACTAAATTCAAGTACTACTGTAACTCTCATTTTGGGTAAATAATGTTAAAAAAAAAAATACATTTAGACATAAAAGGAAAGGCTTTGAATTCTTTTCCCTTCAATATAGTATTTACCTAGATTTTTGTTCAGGACTAGAAAATATAATTCAATAAGAATGATGTCTTGTCTATGGTAGCCTCATCAGTATTAATACTGTTCTCCCTGATGACCATGCAATCATATTATTACCCCGGCTTAAAGGTAAAGACCAGTAATGGTCATGCGATTGCATTGTAAAAGAAACGTTGTGGAATCGATCAGAAAAGGTTGATCATCTAGCATCTAGCATCTGCAAGGTTCTGGAATCCTCAAAATGATAAGAAATTTGGCCCATTCTTCGTAAAGTTACAAGCACTATACACAGAAAGATGTATATGGGACTACCCTATATCTCTCACACGACCATGAGAGAAACAAATTTACCAAATATATGAATTAGTAGGCAAATTTTGTATCATCATGTATTAGTCAAAACATATTCTTTCACATGATTGGTAATGAGAGCTTCCATTTCATTTTTTGAAATTGGGGCGTTTCCAATACTGGTCTTTACCTTTAAGCATGGCTACCATTACAAGCATTCAAGGAATGCCTTTCCTACCGAGTACCCATTTACTACACTCGGGTTGACAGTGGCAAACGTAATGTAATAACTTGCCAAAGGACGTTGGTGCAGAAGAGGGACTTGAACCGGGAACAATGTGATTCGAAGTCCAGCAACGTATTCACTAGACCCGAAGGGTGTTTCACAAAGATCCTTAGTTGAACTTATCTCTAAGTTGGACTTAACAATTATGGAAAGCCTTTAGCATCTATGAAAATATTTGTAAAAGTTATTTTTAAAAGGCATAAAATGTTGATTCCAATCACTCATATTTTATATTATCAAGGAGATTTCATGTTCTTAATGTGGAATTTATAAAAAGTCTAAAATACTTGATTTCTCGCTTTTGAATTATTAAAGGCTACAAATGGTTCTCCATAATGTTGAGTCCAACTTAGAGTTATGTTCGACTTAGGATCTTTGAGAAACACCCCCCAGGACACCTCTTTGGTTCTTCAGAGATTTTCAGCAAATAATTTTTCATTTTTAGATATCAAAAGGGGGGATGTAATATACTGCACTTAATGCATATTTTACATTCTGCTTCTCCTAATGTGCAAGTTTGTTTTCTATTTGTTTGTCTGTCTACACTTAAAACCTGTCTGTACTAGTTTGGCCAGGAGGGATTCGACCATCCAGCATGGCCACTGACGGATGGCTATCTTTTCAACTCAGCTCTCAATCAACATAAGAAAAAGAGGATCATGGGGACCAACAGGCACCGCTTAGGCATTGTTTTCTATATATAGGGAGCAATTAGCTTAAGTAGTGCAGTGGGGCTTTAAAAGTGATACATGATGTACCAAAGTGAATCCAATGCTGTCATGTTTACCTTCATTTCAAACCCAATAATCGTGTGCAATGATGCTAATGTATATCACATACCTGTAGCAATGGCTTTTTTTCTGTGTAGGAGGCAATTATGATCATCAAATCACTTTTGATTTAGGGGAATGTGAAGATAATTGTGTTTGATTCCATTTGCCTATTTTACGAAGTGTAATCTTGAACAGGTTAATTTTGATTATTATAGCATAAGGCGGATCATTATTTGTGATAATCTTGGATTTTCTCGTCATCATTCATGTTTTTGATCATGAGTGTAATTGATGAGCACTTTCATTTATAAAACATCTGTAATTTTGGAAAAACAGAATTATAGGTACTTGCTGAATGAAATATGCTCCATTTAAGACCGCACTGGAGTTTACATGTCCCATGATATCATCTCTACAGAACCAGAAAGGTGTGATCTATGTGTTAGAATATATGAGTTAAAGCCCATCTAGCTCTTTACAAATGAATTGGTTGATGAAATGTGAGGTAAATAATGAGATAACATGGGGTTACGTTAGAATAGGGTCGTCTTTTAGGTAGCATATTTTTTTAAAGTGTACCTGCATGTATCGCAAACAAATACCGGTGTTATTTGTTTCATATGTTAGTAGTTCAATGTCCTAATACTGCATGTATTCAAGATATGAGCTTCAAATATTATCTCTGTAACAAGATTTTGCAAGTTAGAGTACACTACTACACTCTCAATTAACATAAAAGGGACTTATGAGTAGACTTCTCAACGCACCCATACATGTCCGCTTAAATTAGAGCTTCAACGAAGTTGAACATGGATTCCATGTGCGCTATTTAATGTTATTCTTTAGTTTCTTCATACTCCTTATCCGTATAGAAAGCCGGGTAAAGTTTATTTGAGGTTGCATTCATCCATTCTAACTGTACACAATTAATTTTTCTAGGTTATTGGTACACTATTATTCTTTTTTTTTCTTTCTTTCTGTTTCTGTCCTACACTTTTGTTTTATTTTTTACCACATGCCCCCATCCAACATTCAGATCAATGAATACTGATATTATTAGTTGATTTCTTGAGTCATTGTGTGGCATCTAAATGCATCAGAGCCTATATACTCTAGTAAGGACATATAATATAACCCTTCTAAGGATATACATATATATTCTGTCTTTGAGGGATTTTTGATTTGATGTACATGCCTACAAAATGAGATACAACTCAAGCTGACCTGAAATACTGGTAAACGTTTCACATATTAAATTTCTGTGATTGAGTCCTCTCCATACCCAGGATGTGCATCAGGATAACTTTGCAATGATACTCATACAACGAATCATCCATGCGCATGTAACTCAATTGTCATGACAATATGATAATATGAAGTAAGTTACTCAAAGCAGGGCTTGAAATTGAATGGGGCTTTCTGCATTTGTCAAGAAACCATCATAGATTCAAGTGTGCCAACATACCATTGAAAAGTGTTATCATTTTAAATACACAAGTTTCATGGGATGTTGGGCATGTTTAATTGTGCTTTTGAGTTGCTAAATTCTACTTATGAGATGCAAAATGGAATTTGCACATATTTGTGAAACATTGCCCCTGGTGCACAGGCACTCACACATTTGTAAAGTTTGGCTGCCCAGTAAGAGATTCATACTAATATAGAGCACCAAGTGTTGATCTTTCCTTTCCTATTAAATAACTGTAATCTTGTAACAAAATGGATGAACTCATAAAATAAGATATTAAGTATTTCCAAGGTAAATTTAATACATTTTGGGGCTGTAAATTTAATCAGAGCATATGGGTAACATGTCTTGGACACCACTTGGCACTCCATAGAGTCCATACTCCACACAAAGGTGGAATAACTTGCAGGACCCACTTAGCTTAGTTCTTGGCATGCCATAAACTCTACCATAGAAAATAATTCTCATAGGAGATTTTCAGTTTCAGGTAATAATGAATGAAATTCATGACTTACGACTTGATAATATACATGTAGGAAGTTATAGGAGCATTTTCATTGTTCAATTTGAAAAGCCCTCTAATTTGATACAGTGGTAGTGCTGAAGGTACATTGTATTATTTAAAGGTATACTGTACTAGAAGCACCACTGCAAATCCCCTCTAGCGCCATCTCAGGTCAGATGTAGCAATAGGGTTCCGAAACTCGCTCCTTCCGTAGCTGTGCTGTTGGTTATTGCATAGAGTCAGTCGCCTGTTTGTGACGTGAAAATAATGTACTGGGTTACGCACTGTTGGCAAGTTGACCATAGTAGGCTAAGGCACAAAGTTCATCAGTTCAGCATCGCTTTAAAAGAAAATAAAGTGTGAAAGTGTCATTCACAACAGTTATCTTAAACTGTGAAATCATATTTGAAAGTTTCCAGTCAAAGGATTGCAAAAGAAATTTGCCTCTTAGTTTCTTTTCTCTCCATCTTTTTTTAAAGTGCATGTCGTAAGATCACTTTTGGGGAAAAAATCAGTGCCAAAATTATCTAGAATTACTTTATTGATAAACATAAATTATTCTTTAAAGTCTGTGATGTCCCAAGCACTGAAAATAATTTGTCCTTGGTGCCCTCACGGGCCTCACCATCCCTATGTTACAAAGTTCTTTTTGCAGGATGAAGAAAAAATGCTTGTATTTGATCATAATGGATACAATATTGACCTAATTACAGGGTGAATACTTTATTCATATGCAGTGCTTCACTGCTCATGATATTTTGATGTTCAGTTCTTACATCATGTTTATACATTGATATGATGCATGTATTGCATAGCATAAATTTGTCAGATACTTTATATAAATGTATTTAATTTCATATTTGAAGGTGTTTGGCTTTTTTTGCCTCGTTGATTTGGTTGATGTACTCGCTGGGCCGTAAGAGAGGTGCAGAAATGTGCAAGATTGGGAAAATGACAGAAAACGTGATTACCGAAAAAAAGAAAGAAAGTATTACGAAGTATTGAATTAATATACAAAAACAGTAAATCGGAGAGAGAGAGGGGGGGGGGGGGGCTGACAAAGAAAGAGGGAATAAAAAAAAGAGAGGGGGGTGAGAGGAGTAAGAGAGAGAGAGAGAGAGAGAGAGAGAGGGAGAGTGAGAGGGGTGTGTATTTCAGAGAGAGAGAGAGAGAGAGAGACGTAAACAGAGACAGTTATAATGAAAAAAGGACAATAAAGGGAACGAAATAAAGTAAAATTAGAAAACAAAAACAAAAACGGGTATTTCCTCTCGTTGGTCTTAAAGAACAAAAGAAGAAGTTTACTCGCAATGACCCATGACAAATTGTCTGTAGTCGCAAGCTATTGTTTATGGAATAGCGCCCCCTCATCTGATGGAATGGAGTACTCCCTTCACGATCTCTAAGAGTGGTTTATTTCAATAGTAATAATTTTCTCATCTACTCCCTCCTTCCCTTTTTTTTTTAAATTCCCCCCTCTTTCTTTCTTTCTTCCCTAATTTTTGTTTGTTCTATATGCTTTACTTCCATTTTAATCTTTTTGGGGTTTTCCGGGGTTTTTTTTTTTTGTTCTTGGCCTTTCCCCCAGTTATTTTTTGTGTTTCCTATTTTCTTTCTCTAATTATTTTTTGGTTGTTTTTATTCTTATAAAAGAATGAAAGAAATAGAACGAATGAATGAAAGATAGAGAAAATAGATAAATAAATAATAAGGACCGAAAGAAATTATAAATATACAAATAAATAAGTAATAAAGAGAGGAATGTACAAGATTGTTGTGATTGTACATGTACTTGAAAGCTCGGTGTGACTCGGACAGTGATCTGCCAATCTTCATCAAATTTCAATCGGCCATCCCCGAAAATCAAACGTCACATGAAATCAAACCAACCCACAATCTATCCCAGAAACCTCTCGCAAATCTCTCCTCAGACATCAGCAAGTAGATTATTGACATATACAACGAAAAAAGAAAAAAAAAAACCAAACAGATACATAAATATGTAAATGCCCCATTTCGTGGTGACCCGTTGAAAAAGATAATAAAAGTATGACTGGAGCTCTAACCAATCTTTATTAAACTTCGTTTCGCCATCCCCGAAAATCAAACGTTACGTCAAATCAAACAAACTCACAATCTATCCCAGAAACCTCTCGAAAATCTCTCCTAAGCCATCAGCAAATACATTATATAAAAATATACACTCAAACAAACAAACCGATAAATTAATATATAAATGCCCCATTTCGTGGTGATTCGTTCAAAACGATCAGCTAGGTATGACTGGGGCTTCAACCAATCTTCATTAAACTTCGATCCGCCATCGACGAAAATCAAATGTCAAGTGAAATCAAACCATCTTTCAATCGCAGAAACCTCTACAAAACCTCTCCTCAGACATCTGGATATATCATCTTTACAATTAGTGGGTTCAAATCAAAATGAGGAGGGGGAGGGGGGGGGGGCAGGAGCACATGGTCTTCCCCTATGGAATACAACAAAAATCTCGTCTGCAGGTTATAATGGAAAATACTAAATTAGGTTAATTGCTTTTCGGTTTTCATTGGTTAAATTATTCAGGCACAATTATCATCTATTGCAATTAATTTATGGACCCGACTGATTGGCCTACATTATTTTGTTGTAGTTGATTTGCAATTCATTTTTAATAGTTTTTTGTGCCGTCAACATTTCGTATTTTCGGACATATTCTATTTCGAATAGCTCTTTACCGAAATCCTTACTTCCTGAAGTTAATGGTTTACCGTATATTTATATACAAGATTAGTTTCTCGGTCTATATCATTCAAGGAACTACTAAACATTTGAATTGAAATATTTTCGTGAAATAGATGTACCAACGAATGACGATGACTATCGGTGGGGGCAATCTCTTTTCGTCTCTTCTTTTCTCTCCTTTTCTCTTCTCTCCTCTCCTCTTCTTATCTCCTTTTCTCTTCACCCCTCCTCCCCTCCTCTTTTAGAGTAACCCTAACCCTTGTATATATAAACGCATTTTCAAATCCTCTCGAGTAACCTGTACTCTACACCCAAATCGGTGATCAAAATATATAAATAGTGAATCTCCATGCTCTCGGTAATTGTTTGTAGTTGAGCCCGGAAATATTCCCTTTCAAATCGAATCAATAGCCTAAACATTAGGATTGAAGGATAAAGTGCTTGGATAAGGGTAGGAACATTAATCACTTGTTTCAGCAGACGAAGCGAATTAAGACGCTTACAACACAGCATTTTGTTGGGGGTTTGGAGAATGCTGCAATATTTGTGAGAAAACGTGCTGTATAGGTAGGTCTTCTTCTTAGCTTGTAAAAAAAATAACCGGATTTTATAAGAAATAATTTTAACGTCTTATAGGCAGATTGTCACGATGGGGAAGATATTACAGGAGAGAAGATACGAGAGAGAGAGAGAGCGAGAGAGAGAGAGGTGGGGGGAGAGGGAGAGAGAGAGAGAGAGGGGGGGGGGGGAGAGAGAGAGAGAGAGAGAGAAAAAAGAAAATACGTGGACTCAGAGAATGAATAAAACATACAAGGGCGTCAATAAAGAGTCTCTTTGCAAAACGGATCGAGAAGAGGGGAGAGAACAGAGACGGAGAGACAACAACATTTTAATAGAGAGAGAAAGAGAGACAGAGGAGGGGAGAGGGGTTGTATGTGCTGGGATAGGGGTGATGTGGGCTCAACTAATCACTTACTTACCACATTTTATAGCAATTTAAAGAAATCGTCACACTCAACTTCCCTTTTATTTGTATAAGCCTGTCTAACCAAAGACATCACACTTGCAAATATTATCAAACTATTAAGAAAGACTCGATAGTCGTTGAAGCGGTGGGCTCGAACTCAATAGTCTTAATAATACCCTGAGTACATGAGCAAATAGTATAGACCAACTCATCGCCCAAGGTCGTCTGAGTGTACGTCAGCGCAAGATCCATCAATGGAGAGTTTAACAATTATTCAAGATCCATCAAGTGGTTCCAAATTTGTTAGGGGCGTTCGCCGGGGGGGGGGGGGGGGGGCATGTGGCTGCCCCATGGTTACGGGATTATGTATATCATGTACGGTTTCAGTCAGTTTTATCATTAACCCCCACCCTCCGAAAATGGTTTGCCAGCGTCCTGCAATTCAATTCAGGCTGTGATATATTTTTTATTTTTTGATGGGGGGGGGGGGGGGGGGGGGTTTACAGTGCCGCTTGTACATTTGCATAATTAAGTTCATTCAAGAGGCCCTCATTAGTGTCGAAAGTTATATCTCAATTAAAGTTTAATTATTATTTTCGATAATTTATTCTAAAACTTGATAGATGCTCTACAAATTTAATACCCAAATGCCTTCACTCTTAAAAGAAAATAAAGACATTGGAATTAAAGAAATATTTAAGTTTGAAGGCTAGGAGCGTCGCAACAATTAAGACGAATCTCATAGAATTCTGCATTAGAAGAAATTAAATATAATACGAAGATCACACATACAATTAAAATTAACTTTGCAAGAAGATACTGCTGCTCGTGATTCAGACTACTAAGGGGCGACTTTTTATTTCATATTTTAAGAAATCAATTGGTTGGATTTTGTTTTTACTACCTACCATTTCCCTTCAAAATGTTCAATGAAAAAGCCTTGAAGAGCTGGCTTTAAAAAAAAGGGTAAATATAACTTGTTTTTTCCCCCGTGTAAATATACTCCCCTAACCTCGGTTGAAATCTTAATGGATCAGTCTTTTCTGATTCGTAACTATCTATAAAATAAGAAAAATAGAGTTGAGTTTTCGTAAGAGAATCCAGAGTTTTATTCTATCATTGTGAGGTGAAATCACCAACGAATATCCCCCCAAACAACAACAACAACAACAACAACAACAACAACAACAACATCAACAACAACAACAAGAAATAACGTGACAAGATACAGTATTAACAAGGGTTAATTGTTTATTGCGTCAACACCGTGTAATCTGGGATTTTGTAGGGAATTACATGGTCTACAGATCTATGCGTTTCGCCGTTATCGGATAAAAGACAGTCCTTAATTACTTAGATATCGAACACGATGTATGCAAATATATGCACTTCAGATTTAGTCTCTGAATTTTTGAAGGCCCAGGGACAAAAATGTACCAAAGTTCATGATTTTGGCATTTTGTTCGAATGTACAAATGCTCTCTTTGGGTGTAGTTCATTAACCTTCCATCAATTTTGAAAGAAAACAAATATTGTATTGCATTTTATAATCATTTATATATATTTGAAGAGCAATCTACATAATTATTATTCATAATTGGCATCCGAATTTTTACTTTGTTATTTATAGGTCTTTTAACCGGTTCTTTCTTCATTTGCGTTTTCCCCTTTCTTCTTCTTCTTCTTCTTCTTCTTCTTCATGATAATCTGCCTCCTTCACTGCTGGAGATTCTTGCAGATGTATACAAAAGACAAGTTGGAAATTGTTTTCCAGCAGTCATGAGGGTAAATACAAAACAATGTCAAACTTTAGGATGTTTAATGAGCTGTCAGAAATTAGAGCAATAGCCTAATTACTATAGGTAATTTAGATCAGCCTTGGGACACAACATTCCCTTAAATCATTTACAGAATCGTGCCAATTTTTTTCTCTCGATATTCCAGAATAGATAGTAGGTTTTTAGAACAGCCTCAATCTTCAATTATCCACAGCAATACAAAGAGCAATTACTGCTCGTCAATTGCCAAAACCCCCATGCCCCTCCCCCTCATCGATGGTGGAACCAGAATTATCTAGAGTAGGAGCGCACATTATTCTCTGACGAGCAAACAAGCAAGTAATCTCGCTAGCAAAAAATAAAGAAAAATCAGGAGATGAGGGTCAACCAGCCCAGTCTTCCCATTTTTTCTCCTCACTTTCCCCTCTCCTTTTTTGAGGGGGGGGGGGGGGGGGGGGGGGGAGGGGTGTACGTGTACCCAGTGCCCCCTGGATCCACAACTGCCTCTTTTTTATACCGCATTCCTATATGGTGTCGCGAATCGGGGACAAGTATAACTACAACCTCGTTATCATTCGGTAATTATCTTCTAGGGTAAAATTAGCATCAAAGCGATTCGCTAAAGTTGACCGCCTTGGAAAAGGAGCATTACACCTAAGGGTTTAAATAAGTTAATAGAAGATAATGACGACTAGACGGTTGCTAGGTTAGAAGCAAGCAACAGTATGCAAACGTGACGGCTCAAACTTTGCAGAGAAGCTTTTGAAGGGCCTGTCGAGTACTATTTTTTGTAGACCCTCTGATTCATCTAGTTAAAAATATATAGTATACCCCTCCCTCCATTATTTTAACGATGTCTAAGATTGTTGGTATGTTAACGAGAACTGGAAATACTCAAGTATATGCCTTCGACCGAATTTCCGTGAACGTTTTCTGAAGTCATATATTATTTAAATTCTCAACCCATATCCTCTGAACGGGGTCAAGTCAGGACTAAAAACATTAACGATATGCCTGCTTGTCTTGTGAGAATACATCTCTGTTGTTCCTTTTGGAAGGCTGTCGTTTTTTTTCTGTTTTTCCTAATGCAATGTCAATGTAATTAGGCAAGATGATATTGTAATCCAATTCAAGGCTTTCATCTGAATTTCAGAAGCTTTGAAAATTAATTGGTCTAAAAGCGGTGTATTTCCCGTGTAATTTTTTCGTCCGCAAAATGAATATAGTCGTGCATTGTAATAGCTGTTTCTTGCAATATTGAGGTTACAATCTCACTGAAAATGCCAGATTTACATTTTGATTGATAATTGGAATATACTCAGTTTTTTCTTTAGCTATTACAAAATATCGATCCAAAGTGTTTGGAACAATAGGACTACCAACAAAACAAATACAGGGTGAAATCTTACCTTTACATTTTAGTCTGGAGGTAATTAGAAATATGGATACAACAGAAGCAGTATTTACATATTATTGAACCAGTTTAAGACAGATTAGTAGACAATTCAACATTTTTCTTATTTCACTACAAAGTTACAACATATATCCCAAACGATATGTTTTATCGCTAGTAAGCCTATCATCGTTCTTGAATGATGTGAATGTATGAATATAAAAAGTCACAATAATTCTTTTTTTAAACCTTATTATTATAAATTATCAAATAGGCCTTTACTTTATTATGTATCATTTGTTACAAATTTTTATAACATATTGATATACCACATATTATTGATTCTGCAGTACGTAATTTTGTATTGATAAATCATACATTACTTATCATAAATCATGTGATTACTTTGCATTGTATGTTTCATTTTCAGCCTGTTGCCTTCCCACTCTTTACTTTGCTCTTCAACTTCTTCTCAAGACCCTAATCAACATATTTTCATCATTTTATTCCTCTGCTGTGATGATCTTTAATATGATGAAAATAAAGAAAACTCCATGAAATAACCCTTAGACTTGGGATAGTTTCGCGCAATTCCGATCCAAATTTGACAGAATTGTAAAAAAAAAAAATTCTGACGCCGCCAGTCTGTTATCTAGAAGGATGTGTAATATGTTTACTAATTAGGAGTGTTGGGGGACGATGTCAAACAAGTTTTGCTAGCTCACATCGTGGGGTCATTTGCCCAGGGGACTTGGCAAACATGTCGGGTAAACATGGTTTAAATGATCGTAGAGTATATACATACATGCAGGGGACAGCATCGTAAGAGTTCAGGCAATGGTGACATAAATGATGTCTTTTTCGAAGCGTTTATTATTTCCTGTTAGTGAGTAAAATTAACATAGGCCAACCCCAAATTAAATTAAAGATTACTTTAATAGCAGGATGACATTTTATGCCTTTTGCCAAGGTGGTATAATTATTGTGTCTGTGTATGTGTGTGTGCGTGTGCGTGCAGATGAGAAAGAGAGAGAGATAATAAGAAAGACAGAAAGAGGGACAGGTGCCGACTGAGGGAGAGAGGGAACATCGTCATGATCAACACTAGCATCACCACCATAACCAACATCATTATCATCATCGACATCATCATCATCATCATATATCATCACCATCACTACCATCGTCATCATCATTATATATCATCACTATATAATTTATTTATTTATTTATTTAAAAATATTTATACAGGATGACAATATCAACCAAGGCTGTTTTTCATATTGGTCCTGTATATACATACATGGTAAAATACAAACAATGAAATACAATATATCAATGAAGTACAGATATCATTGAAATATGCAAAACATGAATAGATTAATGAATATTGAATAATATAACATTTTATAAAATAACCAGCAACTGGATACATATATTTACATTCAAAGGTTTACCCAGGATCACAAAAAGAATGATTTGAAACAATGTAAGAAAAAACAAAACTAACAAACTTGTATTTATTACAGTAGGGTAAAAAAAATATATATATACACACATCCATGAGGATATTGGTTATTTACAACATTAATGAAAGTACAATCTTTTATAAAGGTATTTAAATGAAGAAATAGATGTAGAATTCTGTAAGTTAATAGGTAATGAGTTCCAGATAACTCCTCCTGAGTACATAAGACTGTTCTTAAAGCATTCTAGATTAGGTTTTGGTAATATTACATTTGTTTTGTCAGCGGCTCTAGTATTTAAGTTATGTCTATCGCAGACCATTTCAATAGCATTACACAGATGTGTTGGTGCAATACCATGTACAGATTTATACATTAAAACAGCTAAAAAATAATTTCTCCTTTCGTCAAATGATTGCCATTTCATTAATTTTATTAAATCATCACCTCTAACATTTTCATAGTCATAGTTGGATGTAATTATACGTGCTGCTCTCTTTTGTAATCTTAAGAGTAACTCTTTATTTTGCCTTGAGCAATTTCCCCAGACTGTGCATGAATAGTCAATACATGGTAAAATAATTGTATTATACATGAGCTTTAAGGATTTGACATCTAAATATTGGGACATATTACGTAATGAGAACAGTTTCATAGAAATCAATCTGGTAAGTCTTTTAACATGAATATCCCAAGTAAGGTGTTCATCAATTTCCACCCCTAAATATTTAAAATTATGAACCTGTTCCATTTTCGTTCCATCCATGTATATATTCAAGTTATATGCTTTACGTGTACTTAAAAGCATAATTTTGGTCTTTTCAGCATTAACTTTTAAATTATTCTGAGTATACCATCTATGTATTGAATGAACATCATTTTGTAACAATATGGTTAGTTCATCAATATTTTTATGAGAAGTATATATAACAACATCATCAGCAAACATATTACAGGTACATGTCTTCAAAGACTGAGCTATATCATTAATAAAAAGTAGAAATAAGATTGGTCCGAGGACACTCCCTTGAGGTATTCCATTTGATAATGTCTTTGGGTTTGAGAGTATACCATGACAGAAAACCATTTGTCTCCTTTCAAACAAATAACTACTAAACCATTTCAACTGTTCATCCTTTATACCATAACATTGTAGTTTCTTAAGTAATAATTTATGGTCAATTGAATCAAAACATTTGGAAATATCTAAAAAGCACGCAGCTACTAATTCTTTTTCATTAAAAGATTCCAGCCAATCATCTATAGTTCTATGAATACATGTGTTGGTTGAATGGTTGGGTAGAAAAGCTGATTGATCAATAGAAATCAATTCATTCAAGCGAAGATAATTCAATAATTGTTTTTGGATGACTTTCTCTAAAATTTTAATTACATGACAGGTTACAGATATTGGTCTATAGTTGGTTGGATCATCTTTTTTTCCTTTACCCTTATATATAGGTGTTACTTTTGATATTTTCCAATCAGACGGAACTGAGCCATTTCTTAGACTTGCATTATATAGTAAAACTAATGGTTTAGATAGAACTGATGCTCCAATACAAAGCAATTTAGAATCTACATTAAATAGGTCAAGATTACTTACATTTCCTAATTTGCATAACAATTCATAAACAACACTTTCCTTTAGTCTTTGAAATTCAAAACTATAAATACATTCTGGATGTTTCCAGCTAAAATCGTCATTTTTTGGCTTATTCATTTTTCCAACTGACGCAAAAAAATTGTTCAATTTATCAGCACTTAATTCATTAGGCAATACATCATTTTTACGTTTCCTGCCGGTGATCTTATTCAGCTCACGCCATATTTTTTTACTATCTTTTTTACAATCTTGAATAACATCCTTGGTATAATCCCTCTTATTATCACGTCTTAATCTAGTAATACGGTTTCTTATGCATTTATAATCTTTTTTTATTGCTGGGTCGATATCAGATTTCCTCTTTAAAAAATCTCTTTTATAAATCAATTGGACTAATTCTTTTGAAATCCAGGGACAATATCTTTGTTTCATACGCATAGTTTTAAGAGGTGCATGTTTATCACATACCTTAGTAAAAGTTGACTTCCATTTAAACCATTTTTCATCAATATTATACATATCATCTTCATAATCAAGATTAATGGTATCAAAACTTCTTTCTAAGTCCTGTAAAAAAACATCTCTATCAAATCGTTGATAATCACGAAAAGTAACCTCTTTGTGATTATTATGTTTGGTCATTGAAAAATTTATGCATGTATAGATGAGATAATGGTCACTTAATGAAATCTTTGCAACATTGGTGACAGCATGTCTTTCAGGTATCGTAGTTAAAATATGATCTAAACATTTTGAAGAATTGCTTGTAACCCTAGTAGGCTTCAACACTAATTGTGTCATGAGAAATAAGTTTTCGATCAAATTACGAATTATTACATAATTGTCTATAAAAACATCATTATCATTTATCAGATCATGTAGCCATGTCTCTGAAATACATAAGACATCAAATTTTATTTTCATAAGTAATAATCGAATCTCATCTATTTTATCTAATAAACTCCTAACATTTAAATGCCCGACTTTAAGGCCATTATGTTTAGATAATTTAAAGTTACATTTGGAATATTCATTACTATGTTTTAGATTTGTGGTATGATGAACATTATCAGAAATATCATTAGCAGTTATAATGGAAACACGGTTATCATATTCATTCTCCTCTTGAGCAGTTACAGAGTGGCCATGATGTACTGTGGCGCTCTCTTCTTGGCCTAATGTTCATATATAACAGTTTTTTATCTTGTGACCATACTCGAGACAGTTTCTGCATTGCAAAGGCGCACCATGTCGACAGCTTAATGCATTGTGGTTTGGTTCTCCACAGTACTCACATCCTGGTCCTTGAAGTACTGAGGCATATGTAGGGCGGGGCATGAGCTCCTTTCCACGACCCAAGTCTGACGATCTGTGCCAGGGTGCTTGACGTTGATGACTTGGTGGGATGAGCGGATCCACATATGACGGTCCCATGAATTGATTTTGTGAGGATCCATTGGCATAAGTAGTTCCAGCAAGGTAGGCAGGTCCATTCATGGTGGGGTACATGGGGTCTACGCGTTGTCTTCTCCAAGGTTGACTGGGTGGAGGCTGGCCCAATGGTGGTCGGAATGATGGGTTCAGGGGGGCTTGACCAGAGGTTCCAGGCAAGTACTGATACGGTGGTCTACGAAGTTGACTGGGTGGAAGCCGCGGTTGAGCCATTAATGGTTGGGGAGGTGGGCCTTGATGTGTCTGGACCGATCCAGAGATGGATGGAAATACAGGTCCACGCAGGTCGAATTGTTTCGGTCTCTGTGGTGGTTGACGGGGAGGAGGTAATCGTGTTCCCGCTGTCATGAAGGAAGTTCTGGGGCTTGAAGATTTTTGGTTGACATTCTCATTCTGAACAGGGGGAGGGTGGGCAGGTCGTGAAGATGGCTTTTCTAGGAGGGCGTTAACTGCATGTTTAAGTTCCTTGATATCTGAAGCTAGCTGATCTAGGCGTTGTGGGGTGCATCTACATTTCATGCATAGCGGTTCTCCAGGTGGTGATTGTAGGCCACATAGTTGACATACTAATGGGCATGACGGTGGGATTGGGCTTGGAGGTCCAATACTGGAATCAATCACTGAGTTTACACTATCGTTAAAAAAAGACGACTCTTTATCCTGTGTTTGAGGGTCGACATGTTGTAATATGAAATGGCGACCAATTTCGATGTTCAAATTCGGGTATATTATGCTTAGTTCACCAAGATAGAAGTCATTCACGTCTATTTCATCTGGAACAGTTAATCCCCGATGTAGTAGATTAATAACATACAAAATAGAGGTTTCAGTGATATTCTTTGGTAGTCTATAACGAAAGTTGTCGGTTCCCGGTTCACCTTTATACTTGTTTGTCGTTATCTTGGCCATGAAGACTATACATCGATTGTCACATGTGGGAATGTAGTATAATTTATGGCGTCGATCTAAAATTCAAAGACAACCTATACGACGTTCAAAAGTACTTACATGATGAAAAATTCTCCCTTTCAGAGTTTACAATACTCCTTCTGATGTCAGTGTTGTGATATCGTCAGATTAAAGTCAGTTCAGTTCATGGAATTCATATAAATTGCACAGAAGATTCTCAAAAATTCGCGGTAGTTGCGCCCTCATTGCCGTAAGTTTTGATTATGTCTACTGCAAAAAGACATCATCTTCACTATTATCATCATCATTATATATCATCACCATCATTATATATCATCATCATCATCATTATCATCATCATTATCATCACCACCATCGTCACTATCATCATGTATCGTCACCATCATCATGTATCGTCACCATCATCATGTATCGTCACCATCATCATGTATTGTCACCATCATCATGTATCGTCACCATCATCATGTATCGTCACCATCATCATGTATCGTCACCATCATCATGTATCGTCACCATCATCATGTATCGTCACCATCATCATGTATCGTCACCATCATCATGTATCGTCACCATCATCATGTATCGTCACCATCATCATGTATCGTCACCATCATTATATATCATCATCATCGTCACTATCATCTTTATCATCATCATCACCATATCATCACCATCACTATCATAATCATCATTATCGTGATTTTCATCATCATCCTCATCAATGTCATCAACATCATCAATGTTTCACTGAAATGTCTTAATCCTATATTAACCCAATTCCTCACATGAAATGCATGCGTACACCAATACCCCAAACATTCCTGATATATTCACTATCTTTGATATTTTCAATAAGAGAAATTAAATGAATTTAAACATAATCAAAAGATGTGTTTCTTGTGAGAACAGGCGTTTTATTCAGTTTGTGAACAAGAATATATACATCCGCGTATTATACAATATATCGTACAAATATCAAGATAAACTCTCTATGTTCTCGATTCAATTTGTTAATGTAAGAAAAAAAAAACTCTCTATACAACAATTACAAAAAGCATTGAATATCAAAATATTTCACGGCAGCACTTATAAATACATCTTTACTTGCACGTGCGTTTCATAGCGTCAGTGGGGATTTTAAACATTAATTTCGAATTTGCGTCACAGTATCCGTCAACAATGAATATCTCAATTGTTAACCAGGCACAGAAAAAAGTACACAGATTAAAAGGGCCTTAAAAAAACATTTGCAACCGAGCACAATGACTTTAATTACATTCTACACCTTTAAATAGTTAAATTATATTTCCATTAAACATTTGTGCCCAATGATATTGATCATGCTCTTTTGAAAACACTTTTCATCCTCATTAATCAAATTGAAAATTATTTTTCCTGAAATATTTTTGACCGAGCACATTCACAATACCATCTACAGGGTTTCATCGTTACGTATGAATCAAGTCGGAATTTGTAGAAAGTATCTTTTAAAACAACACTTTTTACGCTTGTAATCTAAAATCTTTTTCATAATTCGTTATAAAAATACTATTCCTTGGAGCATTATTGAATAAAAATAACCATAATTCTTTTGAAGAGGCAAAATATCTTTAAAATATCTCATACATTGTTTTAAGAGGTTACAGTTCTCTAAATGGATTGTCAATAATTTTGATAATAAAATATCAAGATATTAGTAACTCGCCGTATTCACCAGATCATTTTTACCTTGCTAATACTGTATAAGTTTATCACCATCAGTGTTTCAATTTAAATCGGCCTCTGTGTATTCCACTCTATTCATTTCTGCAACACTCTCTTAATGCGTAGGAGTGAACTTTCCACTCCTTTTAGATTTGAATTCAATTCAAATGTTAGTGGAATTCACTCCAAAGATGAGGAGCGAATCACGATTGTGACCTCTTAAAGAGTGGATATCCACTCCTGCGCATTAGAGACATGAAAGACAACAATAATTATATAGTTCTTCATAATAATACTTCATATCCTGACCTGAAAGACAACCTCAACAAAAATCCATTTTCATCATATTTCTCTTCTGATTACAGTTCTCATAATAATTGTTAATCGCTCCACTACATTCATTTTCAATAATGACCAATTTCATATTTAATACTATAATATTCGTCTATATCCTTGCATTCGCCATTTCCATTTTATGCATTTGTCATTGAAAGTATGATCCTACCGTTTTTCCATACCACATTACCTCATTAAATTGATTTATTATCAAGATACTTGGGAGGGGGGCTGAAGCCGCCAAGCCCCGTAACCCTGTAGAACAGCTCCTGGGGTTCCTTATTTAACCCATCGTTACTCACGCTTTTGGACATTCGAAATGCTAAAAAGCCCCCATATATTTTTATCTTTAAAAAGTGGAATTTACCAACATACATGTTCTTTTCCAGACCAACAATTATCTCCGTTGGTCTACAAAAACAAGAACCTTTCAATGACTTATAACAGCTGAAAACTTTTTGGGGAAGTTTAGCACAAACTGTATGTCCAAAACTCTGAGTAAATCTAAAGATAATCTTTCGACGTTTGCGCCTTGTATGTGCAATAAGTTGTATTTTTAAAGTATCATTTAACAGAAAGTTTCTTGCCTTACCCAACAATATATAAATAAATGGGAACATAGACGGTATTATTTGCTACGGAAATGTACAATAAAAGCTCATATGTTGCCGCACACGTGCAATTGCTCTACTCTATGATAACAATAACTATTTGGTAGCAGGCATTTCTTTGCGTTACCAAGATTTTTTGTTTGTGTCGTCTCCGCGAAAACTTTACGTGGTCTCGTTTAAGAAAAGGGCCAATGGAAAGTTTAAATATTGACCAGACCGTCTGCAAACAATAGGAACAAGAAATAGTCCGTCAGAGCTCCTAGAACTCACAACGTGAGCTTGGGAAAGGGCCAAACCAAAGAAACGACCTTTTAAAACTACCTGTGTCGAACAAAGACACGAAAGCTGTCCGCCTATTACCCAAATACTGTGCAGCACCGTACAAATAGCTGTGCCTATACCATAATTGCAACGAGAAATCGATTTGAGGAACAACGTCTAATTTGACAACGCTAAATTGATTGAGACACTGTTAAACTGTTTGTCTAATTTGGAACTTAGTGCAAGATCGATTCGTGCTATCTAATTAGTATTATTGAAGAGCAGTTGGGGATCAATTCCTATAATATAAACCAGTCTATTTAAAAGTTTTGAGTGGCATCTTAATCCAGGCCCCGCACTGTCCGAAAATGCCATTTAGCAGTTTCGTCATTGTCACGAAACTAACCAAACCTTTGAACAAAAAGAAACTATTACAGAATTGATTACATGTCCAAGTCGGTAATAAGAAACCTGAATTACCTTCTGTCAACAAAGTATCTTTTCAAGTTTTTGTCAATGTACAGTATATCTCTTTCCAAGAATGGATCAAAGTTGCTATGGTCAAAGTTATGGGGGTAAACACTTTGCCTGGTATCTGCAAACAGAAAGAAAACCCTCAAGTCCGAGTCCACCTTTAAAAAAAAACAACATCGTTTCAAGAAAATAGTGAGAGAGTGATTTCGACTCCAAACATTATAACTTAGCAAACAATTTCGTAACTTAATAAATGGAAAACATCGTAATGGAAGACATATGAATGGTATCCTCCTTTTCAACATTTTGACACAGATTCTCATTACAATTATTTAAAGACTCGTCTTATTAAATCTCGATTGCATAACCCTCTTTTTCCAGCAAAGAAGTAACGACTTGGGTTTTAAAATATCAAGCCAAAAAACATTTGTATGTGAACGTGAATATATTTAATCCCTTTAATCATCAGTTATATTTGGCTGCATTTTCTTTGTTGGTTTCCATCAAAAGGAACCGCATACGGGAGTCTATAGAGGAATTAACGAAGAAGTAAAGAAAAGGAGGAAAATGCTGGGAAAGAAAATGAAAGAGATGATAATGGGGCTACGTCCGAAGAAGCAGAGTCTAGCGTTGGAAACATGGCTAAGGTTTAAAATACATAACTCATTCTAGGAGAGTATTTTTTTTCAATACTGTCTATTGATTTTACTTCTTGGAATTTTCCCCCCTTATGATTAAGGTTCCTAATGTTTCGTGAACCGGTCGAGTCCGTGATGATTTAAGACGTGTTAGCCACGTCTTGGGGTGTATACAGGCGCCAAAATGTCATTTAAGACGGAATGATCTGAATCCCAAATTGGGATATCTAGAACGATTGATTCCACGCCAAGAAAATCCAAGTCAAAAGCAGTGGAATTGCAGAACACAACGTCATGATAGTTCGTTCGTTTTAAAGGGTGATTTCCCATGCCGTCCGTGCTTGATTCTAATGTTAATTTGTCAGGGTAAAGTGTTATCCGTCTTATTATTACGTCAATACCTCAGTCACGACTCCAAATCGACCAATTTAGGGCTATTGGTGTCATATAACTAACCCTTTAGTTTGGTCTGTTCCCGGTCTTAAAGGCGGCTTTAAAGCATGTAATAACCGAAAAAATGTCGGTCATTGATTTGGATTCACGTTATACCCCAGTTTAACCAAGAAAACCGAAATCAGACCGAACCAAAATCATATTACCCGGAATGGCGCAGAATCGGTCGGTTTGGAGTAGGTCTGGCGGTATAATACCAATCATATACCCCGGTCATATAAGATATGAGACCGACATGTAAGACTGAATAAAACATTACATTACCCCGGATGGCCAATTAATCAGTCAGTTTGGATTAAATCGGTCTGGCTTGATACCCAGTAATACCTTAGAGACCAACAACAGACCGACGACAGATTGAACAAAACATCTCGTTACCCCCCGAATGGCCAAAAATCGGTCGATTACGAGTTTGGGGTCTGGATTCCGGTTTGCCCGTGTGACTGTGTAAGTTGTTCGTCGGTCCGGTGTCGGTCCGGTTTCGGTCTGGTGTCGGTCTCGTCGGTGTGGCTATGGTATTGATACAAAAGGGAATTCATAGTCGATGTCAATTTGTCGCGTCAATAACTGTTCTCAAAATCTCACGCATGTCGTCTGTAAACTTGGTCAATCAATAATCCATTTCAATGTAATTTGTGCGTCTTAAAAAAACACCTGGTGTCTGTCTATGGCAACATTTGTATTATTCCACTATTTTTTGCATTTCAACTGCTCTTCACCATATTTATACAGTATGGTTTTTCGTGACACATTAACTTCTAAATTAGCTGCGATTCTCATGCAGTCGAAGTGTAGGACCCTAAGGACATTCCATGAGTGGATACGTATTTCAAAGTAACCCCCAAAGAACTATGACAATTGATGCCTTATCTTTTCCATTAATCTCAATATTTTAATCCACCCCTTCTCCCCTTGCATCAATTTACTTCTAGTGAAACTCATATCTCCCCAGTTCTACCACCGGTCATGAGCTTTTAAAGGCAATGCGTTCCGGACTTGATTAGGCGGCATGAAATAATATCCGTTGCACATAAAGCGTCATTTCGGATGTATCATTACCTGCGCTAATGAAGCCTACTGCCAGCACTTCGAAGCAATGTGTGCCCTGTTCATTTTGCATCTAACTAGTTTACGATATCCCTTATACTTGAGGTGTTCAAGTCCGCGCTTTCTCTAACGCAACCTTACGTCAAGGAAATGAAAAATCGTAATACGCAAACAGGTATAATGCGTGGTTTCGCGAAGGTACAAGGGGGGCATTCCGTGTCCATGTTTTTTCTCCTCGACAAGGTATACGCTCTTGTTAATTGTGGACAAGGCAAATGGAGTATAATTGGACATTATACATGTATAAATTGTAAATGATAATGATAGCGGGTATAACAGATACGGTCTTATTGCCCGAGGTGGCAACGAGCTGCAAATCAAATGGAACGCTTCAGTGTCATTCTGAGAACTATCCTCTACAAGATCGTTTATGACGGACACTGTTGCCATGGTTATTAATGAATTGATTGTGAACACCTCAAATATAACATCAGTCCCATGAATTTTTTACCAATAAAAACGTAATTACACTCATTTTACCTTGCTAGGATTAGCTCAGTCAATTGACACTTTATGAAGGTATACATGTAATTTGTTACCCTTTAAGCTATGAAACTGATCATGTACGAAAAAGGAAAGTATTCAGGGTTGGTAAATAATCAGCAAAATAGTAAAATTAAAATGCTTTTAATCGTCATGCATAAAATGCAAACATCACTTTTGATATTGTTCAAACTAGTACTTTTGCTTGTTTGTGCGTGGATAAATTTTACCATCAAATGCAAATAGGTTTTCATGAAAAAAAGCACTAACAGAGAGAGAAAATAAATCATCTTCACATCTTTGTATCGATTATCATCACATTATGTTCTTGACATTTCATGAATACAAACGACAAAGAAGATGCTTAGGGCGAATAAACTACGTATTCTATTGCAGAAAGACTTCGCTTGATTTTGTACATATCAAACTCACTTTGTATTTAACATACATTTGTTCATTGGGTTCAAAATAACACCCAATACGTCAATTTTTAACACATCAAGATTTATTGACATTCAACACGAATAGCCTCTTTTCTTCGTTGCCATAGTTGCGTATTGATTTTGTTTATGTAGCGTAGATGTTAAGAACATGGTTTCAAACTCAAAGTTACCCTGATTTATTAATTTACCTATTCATTTCATTTACTTATTCATTCATCTGATGGTTTATTAAAACGTAATTTTCTTCATTGAAAGAGAATTGCGTTTAGTATTTTGCTTTGAGAGTAGATGTGACGAGAAAATACTTAAAATTCAATGTTCAAGTTTCTAATTTTTTCTTTTGTATTTATTAATTCATTTATATACTGATTTATCAAATATTTATTCAATACCTAATTGGTTTATTGAAATATATTTTCTAAAAGATAAAATATAACCAGGTGGCATATCTATAACGGTATTTTCCCATGCAGCCTATCATCAAGAATACGGTGAATTAATAACATATTATATTAAATGTCAACGGCTATTGACTTATAAGAAATGGAAATGTTACCAACAAATTAAGTAATAGTGTAAGTGTTTGGAAAACCCTTAGAGAGATATAGGTTTAGGACAGATGTATGAAAAGAAAGTGCATTTTAACCAAAACAAAACACGCTTGATCAAACTGATATACATTGTTTTAAAGTGGAACATCGATTGCGTTTCCATTAGCATCTGAATGGGTGATGGTAGCGACAGCTACAGGTGACGAGCTATCTTTCTTTGAGTCCTGTACATTCGCATTTGCGTTCTTATTGGCTATGACCAAAGAGGTGTCTTTGACCATCTTATGATTCTGCTCGGCTGAATTCTCGATGCTACTTCGGTGGTCTGAATGCGACGGGCGTGGTGTGGTGTTGTAACCATTGCCCAAACGTCCTCTAAGCCGCTCCTGTCGGCTCGTGTTGCTCATGGCAGTGTGGTCGTCGCTACTGTCCGCCTGCCGCATGGACAACCCTCGGCACTTGTAGCAGAAGAGAATAGTCTTAAAGGCATTCCGGAAGCTCCTATTCTGAGCGTAGATGATCGGATTCAGAGCACTGTTCACATACCCAAGCCATACGGTAAAGCTAAAGAGCGTCGGAGGAACGCAACGTCCGCAGAAGGGATCCACCACGTTCAAAATGAAAAATGGTAACCAACAGCCGATGAAGACACCGACAATGATGGCGAGAGTTTTGGTTGCTTTACGCTCTCGACGCAT
This sequence comes from Strongylocentrotus droebachiensis, assembly GCA_035222895.1. Classification (NCBI taxonomy): domain Eukaryota; kingdom Metazoa; phylum Echinodermata; class Echinoidea; order Camarodonta; family Strongylocentrotidae; genus Strongylocentrotus; species Strongylocentrotus droebachiensis. Next base: position 180,703 of record JAVYIG010003136.1, on the reverse strand, counting down.
CGAACCCTGGGCCTTTTTGTCCGTGCCCTGTATACGTTGTCCCGTGTTGTTGTAGGCGGCGATTTGCCGCGCTTGTCTCCTAGCAATAACAAATATACGTGCATATGTATAACCCATGATAAATATGGGAATAAAGAAAGAAATGACTGATGATCCTAGCGCGTACCACTGATTAATAATCAATACGCAAAATGTAGGTTCTTTGTAGAAAAAGTCGAACTCCTCCTCGTCTAAAGTATAATCTACGTGGAGTCCCAACATAACAGGGAGCACACTTATAAGGAAAGACGTAACCCACACCACGACGATTAAAATAATAGCGTTCGTGGCGTTCACTCGCTGGTAATAGCTGAAAGGTGATGTAATGGCCCAGTAGCGGTCCAGAGAGATTAAGCATAAGTTTAAAATGGATGCCGTACTGAGCATAATATCAATCGAGATATAAAATCGACAGAACACCTGCCCGAACGGCCAGTAGTCGCCGAGGACGATGAAACAGGCGTTGAAGTCCATGACAAACAGCGCGAGTAAAAGGTCCGAGATCGCAAGGGAGACGATGAAGTAGTTGGTCACCGTGCGGAGTTTTCGGAAGACGAGGACGGATGCGATAACCAGCGCATTTCCACCGATGGCGAGTACGACAATAATATAGAGGATGATACCGACGATGATGTACCCGGTGAGGCTGTAGCCTCCACCGCCACCGTCATCTGTTCCGTTTGTTAAATTATTCGTCATGGTAACGATCTATATTAACAGTCCGAACAAAAAATATATAACAACGCTTTAAATGAATCAATCCACTACTTCAATTTCATCCCTCACATGTTCCTGCGATGAAAGAGTAGAATCAAAGAATAAAATCAACACGACTTTCGAAATCTTGTAAATGTACGCACCTCCTTCCTCAATTAGCCTGCGTCGATTCCAAAGTTACCACGACAAGACGGCTGCAGTTCACATAAAATGAGGCTCACCCGCAACGCCGCCTTTTCTTGACGGGTTATTTTCATAGGATCCTTTTATCCATTTGTTGGGTTATCAATAACACCTCTCCTTGAAGACATGTTACGGAAACGCGGTCACCCATTTTATCATTTCTTTAGTCGCTAATGGATGTTCTGCCTCCAGCGAACGCTTCACGACTGTAGACAAAATCAAATTACAGGATAGGGCCTCGGTATACCCTCCCGGGTTGAACACCGTTGATCTAAATCCCCGAGAATGGTGTCATGTCAGCCGAGTCTAAACTGAACACAGATCGAATTCATTGGCCCTTTTCCCCTTTTTCGGAGAAGTAATCATGGATCAAACTGAATTCGATGGTTATCCTCTTTGAAGATGAAATAAACTGGTGAAAGTTTCTTGCCAAGCACTCCTTTATTCTCCAGCGAGCCTTATTACCTTTTCGCTTAATTCAAATCTTTGTTTGTTATAAACAAAATGTGAAACAATCCAATAAGACGATTTCCCCGTTGAATGATTCCTCCACTTCACGAATAAATATGAAGAGGTGGCTATAAATATATGAACAACAGCGTCAAATTCTGAAATTAATCCTTTGAGTTCAACTTCAAATGACTTGAAGGACGAGTATCCACATCGCTTTGCTCATATCCAAAATAAGAACCGCCGTGCGTCTCCATGCAAGCAACGAGCAACGACGGAGTACGTGTTTGCCGTGCGAGCTCTTTCTCCTTCTCTGAACCAGGGAGGTGGAAATACTCAAAATCAGATCACGTTTATAAAAGACTTCCAGTGAGCGCGTCCCACGGGCTTTGAGCCCTCTTTTTTTCTTTCACAAAGGCAAAGCTTCTTTTCTCCTCTCGATTGACTTTCGCTGAATGGCGCACACCTTGCGAGTAGCTGAAGTACGTTCTTCTGTAAGTTTACTGAAACGATGTATTGTTAGGAAGCCTGATAAATACTCTCGCTAAATGAATCCAAATAATGGTTAGGAATACCTTTGTCGTTGAAGGGGTAATTGAAGACGCGTTTCCTTTGATCTTCACTAACAACAAAAATAATCAGTCACGGTTTTCAGGAGAACTAACACTTTATGATCGTTTCATAAAATTATGTTTTCAGCTCGTTTTAACCACGTAAATCCAACTATCTTTGAAAGACACAAAACTCCATACAATCACATCACTGATGATTATTTTGATGTTATTGAACTCCTTAATCGGACGATAACGACAGCAATCTAAAGCGGATTTTAAGTCAAACACAGAACATAGATTTCCTCAAATCTTTTTCAATCCAAGTAGAAAACTAAATAAATACCTTCGGTTTGTGCCTTTTTATAATATTTCCTTGTCGACTGCTCAGTAACGCTTGATAGGTGACAGACCACAAAAGTGTCAATTGGTGTTCCCTGCTTGTCACTTATTAACACAAATTAGTGAATTCGCTGATCAAACGAATTTCCAATGATACAATACAAAACAAGTCACAGTGAGGTGATATGCGGTCAATGTTGACGAAACCGGCGATGAAAGTCAAACAGTTTAGTTAACTTGACGTTTAACATTCACAAGTGTTGTTAAGACAGTCAGAAATAATCACATTAGGAATCATTTAATTGCAGGTCAACCTTTATCACTTATACAAACCGCACATTAGACGATTGTCTGATCTTCGTCAGAAACGTTTTCCCGCATGGAAAGATGTAGTTTATTGGCGTAGATGTCAGTTACAACAACAACAAAAATCGTCAAGAAATTTCACAGAAGTAATGCTTTCGTCACGCTTCTTTCAAGACTTCATTAACTATTATTTCGTCAGTGAATTTCATAGAAGGTGATTTCCTCGTGACACTTTTTTTTCTTTCTTTCTCGCCGTCTCGGAATCCGATGCATCAACCCTAAAAACGATGATTCGTCGAACTAATCACCAGTTCGCACGTTAATAAATGATGATGCAGAGCCTTCGTTCGCTTTAAACCAGTCGGGGAGCTTTAGGGTGTCTCTTGACGAATAGTGCGATCATCGGAATCGGGAATACATTATCTAGAGGGTACCTTCCGAGCGACTCATCTCATCATCATTTCCTCACAAAGCAGTGAGCTTTTCTCTTGGAATTAAATTTAAAATTAAAGCAAGTCCCAAAACTTGTAGTGACAGAGTCAGTTATGTAGATGATGAGTTATGAGTCGTGTTTTTAATGAAATTCTTCTGATCATCAAACTTGAAGCAAACAAACCCAATATGCGGATAGAAAATGCTGACTCCTACTTTTAATGAAGTACTTCTAATCATCAACGACTCCTGATGTTAAACGGTGTATCGTCGCACTCGGAAGGTAAAGTAGAGCGTGAAGCGATTCCGTTGACGAAGTGGAAAATTGATTGAGCTTGGGGACCTCTAACTGATTTTAAAAATCCTCCTCCTCCTCACATCTGCATATCAGAGCCTTCATGGATGGTCAAACTTCTGCGTTGTCTTGTCAAATACTCGTTGTTGTGGTATCTTGATGCCCCAGTGCAGCACCTAATCGGCAAAAACGAATAAGAAGATAAAAGACAAACATGTCAGATTAAAGAATACAAATAAATAATCACACACGGAAACGTATACGTATGTTGGTATGCTTAGCTAAGCACAATCAACAAATCAGAAACGCTCTACCTTACGGTTTGTTGAAGATCAGCTGACTTTAAACCAACCAAGCAGCCAATCAGCTGTGAGAAAAGTAGATTAAGTATGGACGCTAATTTGCATAATATCAAGTGTGTTGACCAATCAAGTGTCATGTTTCCCAAGACATGCGCATGGTCGATTATGCATTATTTTGTTCTAAGTGGTTTAGGAAGTATGTTGAGTAAGGAAAAGAAAGAAGGTGTTCATTGCGAATTGTCTACAATTTAATGACCGTGCATGAGACTTTTGAAACGAGAAGAGCGCAACACTCTCAGATACTGAGAAAGAAAGAGTTTATGGGAGAACAATTTAAGGAAATTAAAAGAGAACGAATTAAATGCAATAAAAAAAACTTTTATATATATTCTTATTCATCTTCATTCATACTTATTTACAATTATAGCAAAGTAATTTACAAATATATAATTTTTGTTACATCAAAACAGATTATGTCTATAAAAAAGATTGAAATCAGACGAGAAAAAAGGGTTATGTACAAGTAAAAGATATGTCTTTCAATAGGACTTATGTGTAAATCTTATAAAACTTTGCAGTTACACCCGAAAGACGATTATGCACATAATATAAAAAGAAACCAACTTGTACAAAAAAATTGTATGGTTTAAATTTATTTATTATCATTTAATCGTTAAACATATTTTTTCTGTCCATTTTTTCCACAACCTTACATAGTTTTGTTCTTTTGAGTGAAGGATAATAATCTTTTTACATCTCTGTCCAGCAGTCCTTTGGAAATATATTAGAATTTTGAAAGAGAACTTATAAAAACAAAGAGAAAATATAAACAGACAACGGTGAAATGAAAAGCGAGAGATATCATTGGGCAGAAGAGTGTATATAGGGTAATGCGGAAACATGAATCAGTGAAACATGTATAACGCGAATGGACACGTCGACAAGAAAATACCAACGTAGGTTGATGAATTAAAGAAGTAGGAAGCACATCTGTATTGAGCTTAATGATACGAAAAGTAAATAAATGTTCAAGGCTGAGGGAAAATGAATATTATATAAAGAGTGATAAAGGAATGATTATTTGGAGTGGAGTAGGCACGCACAGAGAATAAATTAGTGACCGAGACATTGGGGGATATGGAAAGAGGAGGCTAAGGGAACTTACCCAGATAAAGAGAGATGGAGGGAGAGAGAGAGAGAGCGAGAGAGAGATAGAGAAAGATAGAGAGAGAGGAGTCAGATATGAAGAGCATGTGGGGAAGAGATAAATATTATGAAGAGTGAGATACTAGAAGTAAGTGTAAACGATTACCGCTTAATAGAAGATGAAAAGAGAGAGAGAGAGAGAGAGAGAGAGAGAGGGTGGGGGATGAAAGGGAATAAGGAAGTAGGAGAGGTAGAGTGAGGGGAAAAAACAGAGATAGGCATACACGGGGAGAAAGAGAACGAGAGAAAGAGAGAGAGAGAGAGAGAAAGTGAAGAGACTAAGTATATGGTTGGCGGTAGACCAATAACCCTTGGGAAATGATGCTTGGAAAAGCTAAGATAGAGCCTCGGGGATGGTACATGGACGAAGCACCAACAAAGAAGCAATCCTTGACCGAGCATGAAGCCCAACAAAGACGAAATATCTTCAAGCAATATCTTATTAGAACATTAAAACATGTAACAAATCAAAACAAAAACATCTATGATATCGCCGTTTTCCACGAATTATTGTATTGTACTTGAAATGTTATAGGAACTGATCGTTTCACGTGGCGTAAGCATGGTTAAAAAGCGGGGATGCGATGGAGATGGGTATCTTGTTTCTGCCAAATATTTACATGACCGGGAATTTACGAGTAACACGAAATGTTGACAACAATCTTTAGTAATAACTGGAATAAAACTTGTTGGATATAATATATACACATATTGTTCCACATATTTCTTTAACAAAAATGTTTGCCAGGTATGGTTATGTCATGGCCTTGATTTCTGATTTATTTTCATAATGTTCATGTAAATATCCGACAACAACTCTAACAAATTGAGGCTATCAGAAAACTTTTGAGAACAAGACGTGTCGCTGGGAGGGGAATACTGGACAATCATCGCTCATTTTCTCTGAAGCAAAGGCCATGAGGTATTTCTTAGAGAACACAGACAGTAAATGATAATAATAAGAAATTAAAATAGAGAGAGAGAGAGAGAGAGAGAGAGGGGGGGGGGGGTAATATAGAAGGGGTTTGAGACTAACACTTTTGTTTTAAGATTCTGACAAGAAAGGTAGATGAAAATGGAATATGCTTTTAGCAAATACTGATATGAAAATTAAGATCCCATTTCCACTATCCATGTCTTTCTGATTGCTTTCGTGCCATAGGGTGTATGTACACCTGCATTAAAACTATTTAGGAGAGAAAATTACTCCAAAGTTATTTTTGTTTTTATCTTCTTCAACCATCAGCCCACCGCAATAAAGAAGTGCTCTATCAATTGCCGCCCTGAGAAGGTCGTCCTTCAACGTCGAAGGAAGACACACACCCCCCCCAACACCATCCCATCAATCTGACCCAGGACTGCAAGTCTTAAATAGATCCTGATGAATATTGATTAACATAGGCTACTGACAATTTCCGGTTGCCTCAAACAGGGGGGCTGAAAAAGGCCCTCTCTATCAACCCGATAGTTAGTCTAGGAAGGAAAAAAGTCAGAGGGAGGGGGGGGGGGGCAATCTGCCCTCCTCCAAGGTTCCTTTTAAGTACTTTTATCCTTGGAGAGTGCTTTTTAAACGCAGCATCCTGAATTCCAATGAAGCAGGGTCTCTACGTTTACGAAACGATGGATCCCGCCTCCAATCGATACCACTTAGATACTGCATTGATGAGCCGTCAATTTTACTTTAACAAAGAAAAAAAAAGGGGGGGGGGGAGAAAGAAAAGAAAAAGGAAAGAAAAGAATACGAGATAGCGGTCTTAGTTACCTTTTCACGTTCGGACATTTTGTGTCCGTTATAACGTTCTCCCGCCGTCCCATCATGCCCATCTTATATTCCAAACAAGTTGCGTAGAATTTTAACCAGCATTTAGGTAAAAACGGAATGCATGTTTGTTGGGGTAACTTCTATCCACTATTAGGTCGTTTGCTTAATATTGGGTACAATTTACCCGCTGCTAGATAAGATTTAACCGATCAAGCACGTACGTGTTCTTTCCCTTTTACCTAATTAGCGGCAGGTAAAACCCAACTTGTTTCGGAGTGTAAATTGTGTGATTTTATAGAATGTTTGTATAGAAAGAATAATTTTGCTAATATTTACAGGACTATCTACTTTCATTATTCTGGTATTCACCAATGGTCACCGTGGGACCAGACCAATAGCTTTCTGGAGCCACTGTGAAACAATACTATTGCCGTGACACGTTTTGTCGAGATTGTGTTCACATTTTAATTGTGTAGCTAATGGTTAGGGTATAATATTAATTGTATAAAAACAAGTGCTCCAATCTTCTTTTACAAAATAGGTGAGGCAAGGCAAAGGAAAATATATTCGTTAAAGAGGGTACATGGCATTATCTTATCTGTGGTTGAAATGAATTCGTATTCAATGCCAATGCCAATGACCTTTTCAACTATGGATTAAAATATAGATTGACATATCTTGTCTTATTTACATAAAAACAATGACTGTTATAGAATTAATTTCAGGCGCTATGCATCTTATGTGAGCAGGAGTTTAGAAGAAATGAAACCATTCATGACATTGATTTCGATAATGTTCAAAGTATATTACAAAAAAATGAAAAAGGTGTATGGAGTGGCTAGGAAAGACACCAAATGCTAAAGTCCTTGAAAAGCAGGCTTAAAGCACTCAATTGCTTTTCAAACTTTGCTCCGGAGCATGCCGAAATGGAGAGAAAAGGAATCACTACGTAACAATGGTTCGATATCATCACCATAAAATGACAATATGGCATGCTCAGTATCTTAACGGTATGATTGTTTACATATATTCGTGCGTCATTTCCACAAGCCATCGCACGCCGTTCGTGAGGTTTCGAAGTTAAAAGGGGTTAGGGACGAATTGATACCCATAGGCGTAATATAAAGCAGACACCGAATCTGAATAGAACTTATATAGAAGGACTATCAGCATTTATGCAGCTGTCACAGTGCTTTCTTCTTTTCTTGTATAAGATGATAGAATGGTGTGATAAACACGGTAAAAGATCTGTTATTAGTTTCTGTATTTTGTATTTGATGGATTAAGTCGTGAATGTTCATTTTTGTTGTGTTGTCAGGCGAGCCTAAATATATAAATCAATCTGCAGAAGGGATATCTTTTTCAAAAATAGTGGTGTTTTGGGGTTTTTTTTGGTCGCCATCGCCATTGCTATTGGTAGTATTGGCTTTGGTAAGTGGGGATGGTAATAGACATTAAAGGTTTTTAAAGGTATTTTGTGACGATGTTACTAAATGATGATGCTGTTGCCATGGTGATGATGGTGATGCTCTTGGTGCTGATATATTGATCATGATGCTGAAGGATGTAATGATGACAGCCATGATGAGGCTAGTGGTGATGAGTTAGATGACTACGACAATGAATGATGATGATAATAATGTTAATGATGATGATGATGTTGATGATGTTGATGATGATGATCCGATGATGAAGATTATGTTGACGATGACATTGACAATGATGAACAAGTTGGTCATAAAAGAAATGCAAACATTTAAGGGTAAATAAGCAGGAAAATAAGAATCATGAAAAGGTAAGTGATGAAACAGAAGAGATCTATCCACAAAACAATAAAAATGTAACAGAAGATTGCAGAAGCAGACATTGATGAAAAAGAATGGCGGAAAAAAGAGAAGGTAGAGCCTGTAAAACATCCAAATTATCTCATATGTAGGGATTAGCCTCAGGGGGATGTTTGACGCCTCTCTCAAAACACCGAAACATTTCTCAAAACAACCAAACATATCTTAGCAAAAATCGATGCCTTCCAAGGTTTCCCTTAGATGTCCTGCAACTTATATTCATAAGAACTGACATCGAGAGCGACTGATGCTACAATAGGAAAGTTTGTCGCCTCGGGATATTGCTCGTGTCACGATATATTACGTCCCTTAGCTTTGACCGTCAATACATCAAAACATTATATTACACAAAATCACAAAAACACGACTCATTCCCTAAACGAAAACGTTCCATTTCATATTATTTATAGACATCTTTGATGTGGAAACTCAAGATAGTATGATTATTTAAAAATAAATATATTGATCTAAAGCGATTTCTTGAGAAGGGGAAAGTACATTTGACAAAACATCAGTAATCCAGCGAAATGCGATTGCAACTTATAATTACAATTGGGAAAAAAAGGCAATCCATAATCCACAATGAATAACGGAACTGTCAAAAGGGCGTTTGTATTTATTGTCCAAGCCGCCCCTTTGCTTTTTATTATGGCTTCCACCTGTCAAGATAGATTGAAGCACATCTGTAATTGGGTTCTTTTTCTCCAGCTTTGCCTTTTCATATTGAAGACAAACAGTATAATTCTTTGCTACCAGGGATAATTCGATCGTCAATACGGCATTGTTCGCTTCACGCCTATGGTGTCTGTAAAATGAACAAACGGTTTCATTCCCCTATTATTGGCACCCTTCTGTCTTTCCAAGGGAGTTTTCGATCGATCGCCCGGGGGAGGAGGGGAGGGAGGAGGGGGTGCTGTTATGCCTAAGGATAAGAGTTTTACGATGCCCAAGAGATCACTACTCTAGACTATAAGATTGGATAAACATGGAACGTTTCGTCCCTTTTAAACAATCGATATGCGGTGAATAAAGAATTTAAATTCGTTCATTCCTTAAATTGGAATATTCTCTGAACAATTCTTTACACCATCCTAAACTAACCCTCTCATGCGCTCATTTGTTATTTTTGTTCTCTTTTCAGACAAATGAGCAAGAAGTACGAGAAGATACGTTGTCCATTATAAAACAATGGTATTTTAACAAGTTATTGTATAACATCATAAATTGTTTAGCATGTTTAATGAAACAACAAGAACAACAACAAAAAATATGGGAATAGTGTTGTTTCGACCATTACAAATAAGTCAGATATGAAAGGGATTTGGTAACATTGTTCAGATGAGAGAAAGTGGTGCTAAGGTAGTGACTTTAATGCTAGAAGTACAATTAAAGATAATCTAAAAGTTTGAGTGAAAACGGACCATTATTAATGATACAAATTGGGAAACACTGATCTGATCGATTCCTTAATTCTCCCAGCTATATTATTACATTTTATTTACATTTCAGGTGAATGTAAATTGTCACAAAGCGATGAATTGGATTTATATACCATTCTAGACATTTAGGTGTTGAAATATTTTTAAATGCCTGTGTTATGTCTTTTTTTCATGGAAAACGGTTTGGAAAATGTTTGGGAGAATTTAATGTTGGAGGGTGTTTAAAGGCTCGGTCACACACAGGGGACGCATGAGGAACGCACGGCCAGCGCATGGGAAATTTGCAATTTTGGCCAGTGCGTTGTCGTGCGCCCAACTCTTGTCGTAGCTACAGCAAGCTGACACCAAATGCATAGCGTGTTGCTAGCGCGCTGAACGCATACACACTGTTAGAACAAGTATTACAATTTTTAATCAAGTTGGTTAAAATTTTAATCAACCACGGATTACCAGGTGAATCACACAATCGTTGGTTAAACTTTAACCAACAGCCTGTTGATTAAAATTTAACCTGTGGTTGATTAAAATTTAACCTGTGGTTGATTAAAATTTTTAATCAATTATTGGTTAAAAAAATTTGCTCAATGTTGGTTAAAATGGTGTTGATTAAACTTTAACCATTTGTTGATTAAAATTTTAATCTTTTGTTGGTTATTTATGCTTTGTTCGGGGCTGATTCACATGTTGTTGGTTAAACTTACATGGGCCGTTGGTTAAAATTGTAACCATTGTAGGTTACTTCTTTTTTGATTCACACGATGTTGGTTAAACTTTAGTGGGTTGTTGGTTACAGTTATAACCACTGTTGGTTAAACTTACGGGGGTTTGGATGTCTTATCCTCGTGTTTGCAGGTAAGAAATTGTTTAATATGATTATCATCAATGCTAAGATTGGAAGGAAGAAGTGAAATAAGGTTCTTGCTCAAATTAAAAACGCTTTGTGTCCCGGCCCGTAGGTTGTAGCTCAGCCAGTAAGTGTAACGGATGACCTACCCAAATTGCATGCAAAGACGTTTCACTTTATGATGACATCTTATTTTATATTTAATTGTTTTAAACAATTAGATACAATTAGATTTAAAAAATAAGATTATTATTCATGCATGCAATTTGGGTAGGTGATCCGTAATAGGCCTACACTTCTCCTTCTTTTGGGTCTGCCTCCTTCACGGTTGAAGATTCTTGCAGGCTGATGAGTGTGTGTGTGCGTTTACGTTTAAAGCCCAAGTCCACTCCAAAAATAACTTACTTTCAATAGAACCAGAAAAATCAGACAAACCAATCAAAATAAGTTTGAGCAAAATCGGATAACTAATAAGAAAGTTATGAATTTTTAATGACATGAAAAACTTTGAAAATCACTACACAAATTGGCAACTCACTCATGAGTCTGTGACGTATGGTCCTCACGATCCACTAATTATTTTCTGTATATTAATAACATAAATTTCCTATTTTCACCCTTAGAATCCTATTTCTTCACACCAGCATCCAAGTTAGATTGTTAGTAATATGTGTATGTGTGGATGCACAAATAAAGAGTAATTTTTGTCCAGTTAAATCATGAAAAATATGAATTTTGATAAACTATTTATATAAAAATCAATAATTATGAAATACAATATTCAGAAAATAGTATCAATTCTTCAAAATTCATACAAGTTTTTGGGAAATGTCATGCACGCAATATGATACAAATCATATAACCTGGGCAAAGGCATGGGGAAATCAAGTTTTGGGGGATAAAAAGGGAAATTAATGGGATTAAACTATGTAAAGCAATTGATAAGTTGTGAGGACATGACGTCACAAACTGATAACCATCTTGGCAATTTGTGTTGTGATTCTCATTGTTCCATAGTTTTACCTATTTTTTCAAAAATTCATAACTTTCTTATTAGTTATCCGATTTTGTTCAAACTTTTTTTGATTGGTTTGTCTGATTTTTCTGCTTTTATTGAAAGTAAGTTATTTTTCGAGTGGACTTGTCCTTTAATAGCCAGGTGCACGGTGCAATCAAAATGTTACTTATTGGCCCGGCTTATCGGTTGAGCTACGTACAGCCTAGGGGACACAAATCGTTTTTGATTTGAGCAAGAACCTTATTTCACTTCTTCCTTACAATCTTAGAATTGATGATGATAATATTAAAATAATTTCTTACCTGAAAACACGGAGATAAGACCGTCCAAACCCCAATTTATCAGGTCCTCGCGACAACCTCCATTGTTAATTTTGTCGCACGCGTAAACTGCATGTACTTTGCATGTACTTAATTTATTTGTATGTCGAGCGATCGCTAGCTACGCGCTTTGATATCGTTCCGTTGGGTCACGTGACCAGTACTTTAATCAACATTGATTAAACTTTAACCGGAAGGGGGCTTTCATTACTGTCGGAATTTTGTTTTTAATCCGTGCTGGGTTACAATTTTTGCCAACGACTTAGACTTAACCAACATAGGTTAAAAGGAATAATTTTGATCAACACTGTTTTTAACCAACGCAAGATTAAAAGTAAATTTTAATCAACACTACATTTTTAACCAACGTTGAGCGTTTTTTAATCAACAATTTTTTAACCCGCAGTTTTTTAATACTTGTTTTAACAGTGCAGGGCACATACAGTGCGCATACAGACCGTACCCAGAGCGCACATGATAACAACTTCCACGAATGCACAGCGTGTTGCTAGCGCACTGGACGAATGGTCCACGCATGCACCGCGTTCTACGACGCACGGCCAGCGCATTGGAAATCGGAAAAGGCAGTGTGCTTTAATAAATTTTGTCATGATTTTGGAAAAGCTAGCGAGCTGACACAAAGTGCACAGCGTGTAGCTAGCGCGCTGTGCGTATACAGGGCGTGTGCTCCGCGTATGTCTGGCGCTGGTCTAACACGCTCAACGCACGTCTAGCGTGCCTTTGGCGTGTACATTCATGCGTCGAGCTCCGCTCACACTTTTGAGCATGCTCAAAAAATCCCGACGCACACAGCGAATGACGACGAATGCATAGCATGGGTCCAGCGCGCTCGACGAACGAGTAACAAGTGATGACGCACGCCTAGCGAACGACAACGCACTGGCCAAAATTGCAAATTTTCCATGCGCCGGCCGTGCGTCCCCCATGCGTCCCCTCTGTGTGACCGGGCCTTTACAGTGACACCTTCAAAGAAAACCACGAATATCTTTGTGGTTTGAGATTTTTTCTTTCAGGAGGTTTTTCATGTTAGAGGGTTAGTACAGTAGAAGGAATATAATAATTACATTTCATACCAAAATTATGCAATTTTTCCATCACCCTTCAACAATGTTACCGAGTCACTTAAAAGGTCCAAACAACGTCAGTAATCGTGTTTCGCTGTTAATGCTATGAATGATACTGAAGGGCCTTTACTTATATAACTTATAGAAGTGCATCCCTTTCGCCGACTACTTGTATAACTCAAAATCAGAACAAGTATAACTGAGCCAAGGATGTAATCGAAGTAAACCCGTATTTGTGTAAATTGATATAGTGGTCAGGGTGGTGAGTAATATTAGATGAGCTTTCCTTCCAAAACACTCGAGAAAAACATCACTTGAATATTCGAATCACAACATATATCAACTGTCTCTCTACTTTTCGCGCAAAATTTCCCCGTGTTATCACTTCACTTTGATTCTGTGTATACGATACTGACGATGGTAAAAAAGAGTAATTTTCGGAGACGGTCGCGAACACTGACATGCTTGAAGATTTGAAAAATTAAGGGGATTTCTTTTTCAAAAAAGCAAATTTGTTATATTTCACAATGTTCGCAAACATCTGAATGTACCTATTTAGTGAAAATAAAGTACATTTTTAAATGTGTTACATTTAGATAATATTTTTGTACCTGTTTTTTTTAATGTCCAACAGGGTTTTATTTTGTTGAAAATGTTCATAAAAGCAAGGCCCTACTTGCTGAAAGTAAGCAAAATAGGGATTTTTTCTTACCCTGCTATCAAGCCTTAGCCTACACCTTTGAATGTTATGAAGTGACAAATAACTGAAACCTCAAGCACACAACAAAGCTCTTTCAAGAGCTCTTTCAAGAACTACCTGGTAAGCAGCTTCCAAGTGATTACCTGGTAAGCAATCCCGAAGGAAAGTTTAAAAGTAATTGTGTTTGGAACATCCGTTGTTATGATGCAGGCATCAGAGATCTCTGCAAGAAAACTTGAGAGTTTTTTCACAAAAAACAAGGATTTTAAGTAGCAAAAACCTTTATCAATTCTAAACAGTCAGCCGAACAAAGTTTAATGCATCCAGAATCGGTTCAGAATCGGGATTCATCGTGATGACCTGATTCATTTCAAACATTTTGATGTGCTATTTGTAAAGAGAAAAACAAAACAAAGCTAAGGAAAATGTTATTGGGTTGTCAAGCGATTCCCAATTCCCAACAACGCTATGGCTAATATGAGAGGTGAAAGTTTTCATTTCAAAACCATCTCTCCATTTGCGAAACCAGATCTAGATACTTCCAGGAGGGGCAAAACAGGTCAGCAAAGTATGATATTTGCAGTATCATACAGTGTACAGTAATATTTAAAGGGCTCTGGCATGCATATCAAGGGGCCAGAGGAGGGGGAATTATTGCCCCACACAACTGATTTCGAGAAGAAAACAAAATCGAAGTCTTTTGAGAATACGTCTATACTTTTGTGTGTTCTCGTTGCTTAATAGGCTATCATTATTAGCATTTATAAGTAGGCAACATTATTTTCTGTTTCTTGGTTAGAAATCGGTCAGGAGGGACACATTTTCCCTCTATCCCACCTTCAAATACTGTAAGCCAGTGCATTTCACCCAAGGCAAAACAAAAGCGTTGTACTTCCCAGTGCAAATACTTGGGAAAGTCGCAAGGAAAAACATGTATTTTCCGTGTTTTCCAGCATTTTCCCCCAGCCACTTGGGGAAATCAGACAACTACTCTATGAGATTGAACGAGGGAATTTTAAAGCCGACGGCGGTACAGACAATTTATGTTGGAAGTTAATATTTTTTCCAAAAAAGGGCAATGTGATCCTCAGCGAAAGTGGCGGAAACAAGATCGGGGGTGTAGGGGATAGCAAGAGAGCAAGAGAGAGAAAGAAAGAGAAAGGCAGAGAGGGAAAGAGAGACGGATATGGTGGAAGAAAGAATCATGATTTAGAGAGCTGAACATAAAAACGAAGATATGTAAATATATTTATATAAAGAGAGAGAGAGAGAAAAATTAATGAGTAAAATAACTAATAGTACTGCTTTCCGTAGAGGAAAAATACAATGATAGTGACGACTATGAAGATGATGATGATGATGATGATGAAAATAAGAACGATAATAATAATAATGATGATAATACTTGTAATACTAATAGTTTAAAAAAATGATACTAATGAAATGATTATAATTATTATCGATAATAACATAATAAAAATAACAACAACAACAACACTAACAATGATTTGGTCTTATTTAACAAAGGTACGCATCATAATAACTATTACAATGCTCATCCTGAGGACTATATATGCAATTATTATCAACCTAGCACTTCTGCTCAAAGGGACCAATGTGGGTATAAACAACACCTTGTCGAAGGATGAATATGAAATAACATGTGATCAATATCCGTTACGTATTACATAAATGTAAATTGGTGCAGAACAATGTTTTACATTGTGTACAAGACAGAATTCGGTAATTTCGGTAAGAAAGGCAGGTCTCTATCAGATACCTCGAAAGGTATTCAACCCATCTTACCATAAGAGCATTATTGATTTCTTTTGGTTTTGTTCTTTTGTTCGGCTCTGTGAAGTACAAACTAGGTGTTACGAGTGAAGAGGCAATGTTTGAGGATATGGTATGACGTCAATCGGGTTACAGACAGCGGAGGAAAAACCAGGGGCTCGATCTACACAAGGAGGGCCCCTTCCCGATTATTTGCAGACCCTTAAAACGCCCTTCACGATGGGATCATGGATACATTTTGCCCGAGGCAAGAAGGGGGAAATTTTCAACATGGGTAGTATTATTCTGTTACCTGGCATTTAAAGATGGGAAAAAGAACAGCACCTGAACATGTGGTGAACTTCGGTGTACGGTCAACATGGCAGAAAATCAATGCTGCATTGCTGAGAGTTGGGATGAAGGTTGGGAGATGGGATGAGGAAGAGAAAGAAACAGAGAGACAGAGAGAGAGAGAGATATAGAAAGGGGCGAAGGACAGGAGATAAAGATTGGAGATACACTGATAATAAGGTTTAAGAAAAAAAAAAAAAATCAAATTTCGAGACAAAAAAAAAAAAAAAAGTGACCTCTTACCCACCCCCCCCCCCCGCTTATTCAGCGGCTGGCTGAGTCGTTGCGAAATTTTCGGTTAAAACCCCCCACTTGAAAAAATCCTGCGTACGCGCCTGCTCTTCTCTCATCCTTTTCCTCCGAATTCCAAGGATAAAACCTCTTGAGAATAGAATCGATACGTAAATGTATACAGTTCATTCACGTTCCCGTATGTTCGTCAAACATGACCACTTCAACGTCGCTTGCTCCCGGGAGCACCTATACATACCATTGACAACGCAGCAAATAAAACGACAATTAAATGTTTACTCGAGAGTTAAGCGTTCTGTCTAATTGTTCGTGAAGTTTGCTCGAGAGTGGGTGAAAGTTCACATCTGCGTCAGTGACTATTCACGTTACCACAAACAGGAGTTTTGTTTTGGGCCACTTTATATTTTCGACAGGTGGTGAATATAAAGGCCGTGATGTAGTTTGTGATGCCAACGTTACACACTATTGTACAAGAATATGATTTTCATTTTCAAAATTTACACAAGATATTAGGTTACATTATCATTATATCCGACTCGACACGAAAATAATAATAAATAATAATAGGCATTTCTATTGCGCCGTCTATCTAGAAGTGATATTGCGAGGCGCGCAAATTACCTCGTTTTAGCATAGCAGCCATTACAGTGCTCCAGCATTTCAAGGAATTAATTCCTGCCAGGTACCCATTTACATGGGCATCAAAATTCTCAGCCCGGACCCCCATCATCTAGAAGTTTTTTGTATAAAGGACTTATGCATGGAGAATGTAAAAAGATAAATCCGGACCCCTTCAAAAAAGTTAGTGTGGATCCCTAATCCATCACTTGATGGTGTAAAAGCTTTACACCTATCCATGACTTTACTTGTCTTCATGAACAACGACAGTAGACATAGCTTATATCGTGACATTTCTTGCGATTCGTTTTTTTAACGATCCGTCACCGCCCCTCTCTGTATCTCTCTCTTTCTCTCTTCTTTTGTTATCTATTTATTTGCTCTCATCTTTCCAATTGTCTTCCTTCTGCCATACCGGTATCATTGCCCACAAATACAAGCCATTACCACCCACTGTAATGCTTCGCCACATGGTTCGATTCTCTCATTTTCTTTTAAAGGAACTAAATGTAGTCAACATTTTGATATATTCTGAATGGTTTATCCATCTGTTCTTGAAGTGTAAGAAAAATATTCCAGAATTTGTTTGGAAAATTGTTAATGTTAATTTAGTGCCAAGAAGACGAATAATTCACCATTGATCAATGTTTTATTCGCCAGAATAACCTTAATATGACTTTTATTACCCCCGGCCCCCGCCAACACCCCCAAACGTTTAGTGTTCAAAATATGTTTTTATGTACGATCAGAATTATAACCGTTCCACGATCATAATGTCTCCATAACTGAACTACTTTGATCAGAATAGCATCTGTAAAAAAAAACTGCTCACCGATGCACTTTGGGCTTATTTTCAAACATCAATCTTCAAAATTAAACTGCTCACCGATGCACTTTGGGCTTATTTTCAAACATCAATCTTCAAAATTAAATGGTTCCTTTAAATTTCAATAATATATACCACCTTTCTCTCACTTTCCCCTGGCTATCAAATGCAGGTTATCTTTACAAGGTAAACATAATCAGAAAGGGAGGCCCATAGTGAAAATCAGTATTTTCCACTCCAGGATATTTAAAAAGGAGAAGTATCGACGACTCAGTTTCAGGGAATATGGGCAATGGTCCCGGGTGTACAACGCTGAATGTTCGTTTTTAGGTCAAACGTTTGTGAAAAATGAAGTATTCGATGAATTTTCGCATTTTTTCCTTTTAAACATTTTCTCTTGTATATATATAACTTTCACAACTCCTGCTTTTGCCAGCTTCTCTTGTTTCTTTTCAATCTTCGACCTCTTCTTTGTCTTCTTTTTCTGTTCCTTCTGTTTCTTCTTTCTTTTAGTCTTCTTCGTCACCTTCTTCATTTTTGTTCATCTTCTCATTTTCCTCATTTTCCTTCCTCCCCTCTTTTCTTCATTTTTGGCGCCGTTTCATAAATAAGAGGTGTCAAATTTCTCTATTAGCATTTTAGTAGTTTATAAAAAATTCGTCAACAAAATGTTCACCTCTTTCTGGTTCATTTGAAAGTCTTCATTGACACATTTTTCTTCGCCATCTTCTAATGTTCTAATCCTCCACTCCCATCTCCGCCTTCTACTTTACCTTTTCTCCTCCACCTTCTTTTCCTTTTTTAAAATCTTTCATATCCTCACCTGCATAGACTTACCTTATCATCCTGGACTTCATCTTATCGATGCCAATTTTGTTGTCTTCCACAATTCCCACGGTATTGATATCAATAACCTTTCTTAAATTATGAATAAACCATTGAATAAACATTATCCTCTCCTCTAAGACGAAATAGCCACACTCATGTTTGTCTCATAAACACTTCAACTTAATCATTAGGGCCCTAAAACTCATGCCGGAAGACAAGTAGCCGATATTGATCCCAACATATTCCCACCTGCCTTCACAGGCTTTTTCTCGAATTATTTCTCTTTTATTTATTGATTCCTTTATAAAGGTTCTGCGAGACTGGATATTCCCTTTCTGTCTTTTCTCACCCTTTTTGATGTATTTTATCACAACCAAACGCATGCAAATCTAAGTTTCATTTTTGCTTTCCTTCTTGGTGAATATCTTATTCTAAATAGTTATTATGTACCCCCTCTCTCTCTCTCTCTCTCTCTCCCTCTCTCTTTCTATTTCTCTCTCTCTCTCTCCCTCTCTCCCTCTCTCTCTCTTTCTCTCTTTCTCTCTCTCTCTCTCTTTCTATTTATATCTCGCTCTTTCTACCCCTTCTCTCCTCTTCCTCTCTGATTTCTATTTCCCCATGTGTCTATCCACTCTTTCTTAAACTCCTTGACATTTCTCGCTCTGTGGAGGCCTGGCCGACTCTACCCCCTCTCTCTACCCCCTCTCTCTCCCTCTCTCTCCCTTTCTCTCTCTCTTTCTCTCTTATCTCTCTCTCTCACACACACAAACACACACACACCCATACTTCCCGGTCTATCCTACACCCCTTCTTCAAACTTTCTCAGACAAAGAAAAAGTTACGCCAAGAAAATTAATCAACTACATTCACCAATTTCACCCCATTTTTCTTCCACCGTCGCATCTCGACGGAGAGCACCCCGCATCTTCTTCGAGAGCGCCGATTTGATTACCCCAATTAATGTCTCTTATCAGGTTTAATGGTGGCCGTAGGTGACGGATTGATGGGCCGATTTTAAGAACACCTGGTCAAATAATGACCGGCTCACATAAATGAGGACGATCGCTTGCCTAAAAATAAGTCACCAATAAGACGGCGAAAGATTAAGGATGTCGGATGACGAATCATGCGGCGCCAATCTCGCTGTCACGAAAGAAAATATTCAGTTACCTTCTCATATACTCTTTATCATATTATCCATTAATGGCTTCCGCGAGTTTTTGTGGAATGATACCAATACATTGATCGGCTCAACATATTAAGGATCTTAACCTAACTTCACAACAGATATGTTCCATGTAGAAATGTTATATAAAGTACGTACTACAATTACACTAAAGCAAATGAAGTATATCGTCATATCACAGCAACGACACAGCGATCATGCTAAAGATGAACTATTCAGTTACCTTCTCATTTACTCTTTATCAATTTATCCATTAATCCAAACTTTTATGAATGCCTTAATGGCTTCCGCAAGCTTTTTTGGAATGATACCAATACACGAATCGGCTCAACAGATTAAGGATCTTAATCTAACTTCACAACAGATATGTTCCATATATAGAAATGTTATATGAAGTACCTACTACAATTACACTAAAGCAAATCACACCAAGGACAGAGCGTTCGTGCTGAAGATGAACTATTCAGTTACCTTCTCATCTACTCTTTAACAAATCATCCATTAATCCAAACTTTTGTGAATGCCTTAATGGCTTCCACCAGTTTTTTGGAATGATACCAATACATAGATCGGCTTAACAGATTAAGATCTTAATCCAGAAATGTTATATAAAGTACGTACTACAATTACACTTACAAGCGATCGAAGTATAACGTCATATCACTGCAACGACAGAGCGTTCATGCTAAAGATGCTATCGCCGTGAGAAGCTTTTTCCTCGCCTAAAAGTAAATGTATACTCTAATTGAATAAGATATATATTATGCACGGTTCTGACATGTACCCGAGGCGCCACTTTCAGCAATCATGTCACGTGATCTTGCTCGGTGGCGAATCGTGAACCTGCATACGAAAATACGGAAGTTGGTCATTCAGATCACGTGTTCCTCATGCTGATCCCACATTTCTAATTCGGGTGCATGTGCAGGCGCCAGAAATCGACAAATCAATCTTGCCGTAGCTATCTGGCATAATAAATAGAGAATTCAAATGTAGTTTAAGACAATATTGTGTTTTAAGACAATATTGTAATACGGTTTCCTATTCAGCTATCTTCGTTTGATATGAACATACTGCCAGTAAAAAAAGAAATTTGAGCGCATTTCCATTAGGCTGTAAAAATAAAGAAAAAAAATCCAGTTTAGAATCCGGTTGAATTGTAATTTGACACTGTTTTGGATTAAAATCCATGTTCTTAAAAGCGGACTAAGTATGTAACGCCAAATATTGTCTCGACTCCGTACATATTGGTATGGTATGGTATGGTAAAAATTATTTATTCACGGTTTAAAAACAAATACAATAATTGTGCGTTATTCACTTTAATCTGTAACAAAATTAATGAATAAATGAAATTAAGTATAGTCATAAAATAGAAATTTAAAACTGCTTATAATGATGATATCTTTTTTAACAATACTGAAATAGAATGATAGTAATTTTTTCTTGATAATATAATTATAGAGGTTGCATCTTAATTCCTATCACTCATTCATATTTTCAATACAGAGATCAGTTGAAAGTATTGTTTGGCCTTTAATAGAAAAGCACATCCATGAAGGTGGGATTATTTTTAATATAGGATTTCCCGGCCAAATTCGCGTGTTTGTCATTCGAATTCATTTACTTTGCATTTAAGTTAGCGCAGATCGGCTTTGCAAGGCCAATTATTATTCAATTTTCCAGTTTTTGTATTTAATTTAGGATTTTGGTCGAAGGGTTTCATAGATCTGTCATTCAATTTAGAAACTGCTCAACTAGCATTCAAATTTATATTCACTTGTTGAAGCGTAATTTTTTATCATTCAAATTAACACCTGTCATTCGTATTCGTAATATTTTTATTCAAGTTAGGAATGTTAGGGGGAAGAATAGCAACAAACTTTTACAGTTTTTAAATAATGCAGTTAAAATGCATGATTTGCCATTGGGGTCTAAGCTGTTATTCCATTTATTTATTTTCAGGACAATGCAGATGGGTGTAGTCAGACATAAAGTAATGAAGGGGTGAAATCAAGGGATATTTAAATCCAAATTAAATTAAAGGTCAATACTGCAAGGTTTGTAGATTGTCATTGCCTATTTGTAATTACATTGCGCAGTTATAAACCTCGAAACGAATAGATCAACATAATTTGCACATAAGAAAGATCACACACCATTTTGTTAAATATAATGAATTACTGAATAATATATACAAAATGTAACACTTGGCAATGATGTGTCAATGTCATTACCTGGGTATAACATCATGATGATCATCACTATGATAATGGCTATGATAATGATATTCATCGCTGTAAATCCTAATCCATCCTTATAGCGGTATTCAGACAATACAAACAGGAAACCGAAATCTCTAATCAAATCATTCGCAATAACATCGCCAGCAGTCACTAATTTATTTTCCACTTTCCATGTTTGGAAGAATATCAATCTCGTCTAAAGTAAAAATACAATTTCTTGGTAATGGGATTTATCACCCAAGGCCGGTATGAAGCAAATTAAAATGACCTATTTCTATAGTCCTCACTGACTCAAAGGCTCATCTCATCGCAACATCACACCGGGCATAAAAAGAAATATTGATTACGGGTATGAGGCGAAGATTAGGATACAAACATATTCGGAATTTTTCCGAAATCGCTTGGCGGCTATTTTTGGGTCGTCATTAGTATAAATCCCCTGTTGGCGGCGATACATTTTTAGAATTTTCAGTCAATGTAATTCGTTCTAAACGTAGAAAATGCAAGCCTAACGCGCTCACGCTTTATAAACATGTAACAAATAATGATTCAAGGCAAAAGAAGAATAATGTATCAATAATAAAGACGAATTCGAAGACTTTCATTGGAAATTTAAATAAGAGAAAAGAAAGCAAAAGATAAGATAAGTAAAGATTTATATCTCAACAATGAAACAATTCTCACCCTAATTGTCATGGTCGTAAATTACTCAATTCACTCCGGAAATCTTCTTTTCTAACTTAATTGATATTTTGGAAAGCGTCTGTGCGCATTACCTCGTCCTTGAAGGAGAGTGATAACGTGAATTTAATGGGAATGTGACGAAAATAGCTAACTGCTCCCTGCGGCTGATGGTATCAGAAACTTTATCTACGATTAAAACATGGCCAGACTAATGTGAAAGATTTTCATTACATTCAATACATTTGATTGAGTTTCTTGCAGGGATAGCGCACAAATCGAAAATCTCTCTCACAATAAAAACATCACAGACAAGCAAAATACAAAGAGTTTCACACATATTCCGAAAGCGATATTGGTGTCTGAAACATTTGACACGCAAAAAGGAGAAGACAAAACAAGAAGAAGAAGACGGGGGGAGGAAGAGAGGGAGGTGTGAAGGAGGAAAGTTTTTGTGACAATTAGTTCATTTCAACCATTCATTTCTCCCTCTATATTTTTGTTGTGGGGATCGTCTCACAAATATTACTAGGTAGAAATATTCTCCCCGCCCATTACTCGATACGCTGAACCTGATATCTGAAGGGACTGCACAGAACGTGTATGGACTTTTCCTATTAATCGTTACGTTCCGACTAAAATAAAACATATACATACATGTATATATATAAAACGCAATGCTTACTTTCAAACTTTCAAATAAAAGATAAATGCCAATGTATGACATACTATTATCTAAAACAATAATATTTCATTCGATCAGGATACTTTTCTGTTCTATATAACTTTGTCTTTATCAGTTTTGATTTCCAAACAATTGCGAGGGTATAAGGTTAAAAGGCAATTGCCCGAAGATTGAGTATTTCCTAAATCTCGGCCGAGGGAGGGGGGAGGGGGGGGGGGGTGTTGTAGCACCAAGCAAGCCAAACAGCCTCACCTCATATGCCTAGGCAGACGATTTACATACACTATGCTGTCCATACGGTGTGCATATGGTTTCATATGTCACGTGATGCTTCTAGCGGTCTCGAGAAGTGTTACAACGTATTGACAGCAACATTGCTTCACCCGAAATTACGCGCGTCTGATCCACTGTACATAGAACACATCCACGAGGGAGCGGTGGGCCAAGGAAAATATTATTCCAATTTGGTGTCGCAGTTTCGCATCTACAGTATGCTTCATTTGAGAATATAATATCGGCCCATTTCCAGCGGCGGCTGGTGATATTTATTCTGGGTAATACGTTTAATCGGTTACGACGGATGAAAACACGACGTCTGGTCTATAGGAGAGATAGAGAGGGAGAGGATGGGGGAGAGAGAGAGAGAGAGGGAGAGAGAAAGAGAGTGTCAGGGGGAGAGGGGAAAGATAGAGAGGGCGAGAGAGAGAGAGAGGAAAAGAGATCGAGAAAGAGTAGGAGAAAGAGAGAGAAAAAGAAAGAGAAAGGGAAAGAAGAGGAGACAGAAAGGGAGAGAGATAGAGATAGAGGAAGAAGAAATCTTACATTTTGAGCTCACTGAATGAACAACTCAAAGAATGTTTTCGACAAAGTCAAAAGAACAAATGATTTAAGTTAAAACAGGAACAATCCTTTAAACTAATAGTGCAATATCAACATGATACTATTAAAGAACGTTGTATTTTCTTTCCCACACTAGAACAAAACAAATTAAGGAAAGAAAACAAATCAAAACCTACCAAAACAAAACTGAACAAAGCAACAAAAAAAGAAAGAAAGAAAAAGTATACAAAACACACACACAAAAAACCGACAATACAAAATATTCCTTCTTGAAGATTGGATGACAAGGGGGCGTCTATCTTATCATGTTTTATGGTCAGGCACAATGTGCACTTTTCCTCGTCTTTTCGCGGAATGCGCCCGTTTCAATTACATCCTTCTTCGTTAGTTTCATCCACAATCTTTCCATATCGTCTATAATATGACAAAAATAATCTTCAAATCACATATATTTGACGTATTCAAACACAGTTAAGATATCTCATAACAGCGCACGGAACTATGATGGATAATGCCTTGACAAATAGCTATTACATTCCAAGAATTCCAAGAATTCAAATACATTCCTATTTTAGCTGATGTGATTTGCTTTCAGCATTCACGTGGTGTAACGTCGCCTTAGGAAAATTTATATATTGAAATCCATGCTGACTTTCCGATTTCAAATATTGCAAGTGAGCGAAACAAGTAAGCACAAACATGGACACTTAATTAGGTGGTCTGTTATCAACAGACCACCTATTGATTTCGTCAGAATTTTCTTTATTATTAGGTGGTCTGTCAACGACAGATCACCTATTGTTTTCGTCAGAATTTTCTTTCTTTATTATTATTATTATTATTTATTTTTATTTCCTACACTTTTTTGTGCCATAGATAACTCAAGTTTGGTTCCGTCAATTTCATTCAATTTTGGCACAGTCATAGGTCATTGCCATAAGACGTGACAGTAACCTTTTCAAGGTCATCAGGTTATCATGACGTCATCCAGGCGCCATTTTGTGAAATCACATTATCCATCATATATTCATGATGCATAAGCAAAGGTCATTCATATACATATCACATATACTTCAGGTCAAGGGTCAACAAGTCATGTCATCAAAGGTCACATAAAGGTCATGACGCGCACGTACGCGCGCGTCAAAATTTTAAAATGCTCAAAATCACTTAACTATTAAACGAGAGTACGAATCAGGTCATTTTAAGCATTTCAAAAATTTCCGTCCGTACTTGTCCCCGCGCGCGGTGCGCGCGCTCACAACGCGCGGAAAAGGTCAAATTCAATTTGTTTACATGATTTAGATTCCTCTTACCATAAATGACAACTTACATTAATTTCAGTCACTCTTGACCTTTCATAAGGCCGTGAGCGCGCGTCAAAGTTCAAAATCCGCGCGTACTGCTATGGGCAATATAATGTAAATTTGATCAAAAACATGCTACTTTATAAATCGAAATAGCTCTTCAGATAGTCCGTCGACCCCCAATTTTTATATCATGGTTGGAAAGAGCATGAGTTGGAGATATGATTTCATACCACCCTGACTCGTACAAAGTGAAACAAAATCTTCATATTTGCATCTAAACTAAAGAAAATGTATTTTGTTGATGACGTTATTTTTGTCTTTGTTTAATTGAGATTATCTCACTTATCGGTGATCAATCTTCTTCCAGATTTCGATATGTTGTAGCTGAGATAATTCTCTACCAAAAATATGTCATTTATTTTTCATTTTGATGACGTCATCATAGTTAAATATTCCATTAAAGGCGACAATGCATAATTTGTCATATTTGCGTGTTATGTCTATGGGAGGTCACTTTTTTCAAAACATGAATCTTGCATGACAATGTGTTTTGACCAGTATCTCGGTTGTTATTCAACAGTTTTCTCCCAAATGTTAGTATGTTGTAGCTGAGACTATTTGCTATCTAAATATTTCCTCATTTTTTCAATCAGATGTCAGGATCATGCTCATGCTCATCCTCATCATCAATATCATCATCATCATCATCATCAATGTCACCATCATCATCATCATCATGGTCTGTAGATGATCATCATCAACATCATCATCATTGTTTACATGTCTATATAACTTCTACCTTTCTCAATATAGTAAATAGTATAATCTACCATCAGACATGAAGACAGACCACCTTATTCGTCTTCGTGACGAATTAAATTTCTAGTTATTAGGTGGTCTGTTATCAACAGACCACCTATTGTTTTCGTCAGAATTTTCTTTATTAGGTGGTCTGTTATCAACAGACCACCTATTGATTTCGTCAGAATTTTCTTTCTTTATTTATTATTAGGTGGTCTGTTATCAACAGACCACCTATTGATTTCGTCAGAATTTTCTTTATTTATTTTTATTTCTTCCCGTTTTTTGTGCCCCGGATAACTCAAGTTTGGTTTAGTTAATCTCATTAAATTTCGGCACAATTATAGGTCATTGTAATGAGACGTGACAGGAACATTTTCAAGGTCATTAGGTTATCGTGACGTCATCCAGGCGCCATTTTGAGAAATCACGTTATCCATCATATCTTCATGATGCATAAGCAATGGTCATTCATATTCATATCACATATACTTTAGGTCAAGGGTCAACAGGTCATGTCATCAAAGGTCACATAAAGGTCATGACGCGCGCGTACGTGTGCGTCAAAATTTTAAAAAGCTCAAAATCACTTAACTATTAAACGAGAGTTCGAATCAGGTCATTTTAAGCATTTCAAAATTTTCCGTCCGTATGTGTCCCCGCGCGCGGTGTGCGCGCTCACAGCGCGCGGAAAAGGTCAAATTCAAAATGTTTACATGATTTGGATTCCTCTTAACGGAATTGACAATTTACATTTATTTCAGTCACTCTTCATATTTCATAAGGCCGTGAGCGTGCGTCAAAGTTCAAAATCCGCGCGTACTGCTATGGGCAATATAATGCAAATTTGATCAAAAACATGCCATTTTAAAAATCGAAATAGCTCTTCAGATAGTCCGTCGACCCCCAATTTTTATATCATGGTTGGAAAGAGCATGAGTTGGAGATATGATTTCATACCACCCTGACTCGTACAAAGTGAAACAAAATCTTCATATTTGCATCTAAACTAAAGAAAATGTATTTTGTTGATGACGTCATTTTTGTCTTTGTTTAGTTGAGATTATCTCGCTTATCAGTGATCGATTTTCTCCCAGATTTCGATATGTTGTAGCTGAGCTAATTCTCTACTAGAAATATACCATTTATTTTTCCTTTTGATGACGTCATCATAGTAAAATATTCGATTAAAGGCGACAATGCATAATTTGTCATATTTGCGTGTTATGTCTATGGGAGGTAACTTATTTCAAAACATGAATCTGCATGACAATATGTTTTGACCAGTATCTCGGTTGTTATTAAACAGTTTTCTCCTAAATTTTAGTATGTTGTCGCTGAGACCATATGTTATCTAAATCACCCCTCATTTTTCCGATAAGATGTCAGAATCACGCTCATGACCATGATCATCATCATTATCATAATGATAATCATCCTCATCAACATCATCATGATCATGATCATCATAATCATTACTATAAAGATCATCATCATCATAATCATCATTGTTTACATGTCTATATAATTTCTCCCTTTTTCAATATAGTAAATATTATAATCTATTATAAGACTTGAAGACAGACCACCTTATTCGTCTTCGTGACGAATTAAATTTCTAGTTTATTATTTATTTTTATTTATTTAGCCACTTTTTTGTGTATCCGATTTCTCAATATCCATCCACCCAAATTCTCTCAATTTTGACACAGTCATAGGTCATCATCATGAGACGTGACAGGAAACTTTTCAAGTTCATCAGATTATCGTGACGTCATCCAGGCGCCATTTTGTGAAAATCCACTCATGTTCATATCTCCATAACGGATATTCATTGCTCATTCATATTTATCATGATGAAGGTCAATATCCGTCCGGTTAATTAAAGGTCAATTAACGCGCACGTACGCGTCCGTCCGCGCGTCGGTGCGCGCACAAAAATTTAAAATGCTCAAAATCACTTTTTGATCGAATTAGAGTACGAATCAGGTCATTTGAAGCATTTCAAAAATTTTCGTCCGTACTTGTCCCCGCGCGCGGTGTGCGCGCTCACAGCGCGCGGAAATGGTCAAATTCAAAATGTTTACAAGATTTGGATTCCTCTTAACGTAATTGACAATTTATATTAATTTCAGTCACTCTTCATATTTCATAAGGCCGTGAGCGTGCGTCAAAGTTCAAAATCCGCGCGTGCTGCTATGGGCAATATAATGCAAATTTGATCAAAAACATGCCGTTTTAAAAATCGAAATAGCTCTTCAGATAGTCCATCGACCCCCAATTTTTATATCATGGTTGGAGAAAGCATGAGTTAGAGATATGATTTCATACCACCCTGACTCGTTCAAAGTGAAACAAAGTCATCATATTGGCATCTAAACTCAAACAAATGTATTTTGTTGATGACGTCATTTTTGTCTTTGTTTATTTGAGATTATCTCACTTATCGGTCATCGATTTTCTTCCAGATTTTGATATGTTGTAGCTGAGATAATTCTCTATCAAAATTATGTCATTTATTTTTCATTTAGATGACTTCATTATAGTGAAATATTCGATTAATGGCGACAATGCATAATTTGTCATATTTGCGTGTTATGTCTATGGGAGGTCACTTATTTCAAAACATGAATCTGCATGACAATGTGTTTTGACCAGTATCTCGGTTGTTATTCAACAGTTTTCTCCTAAATTTTAGTATGTTGTCGCTGAGACCATATGTTATCTAAATCATTCCTCATTTTTCCGATAAGATGTCAGAATCACGCTCATGACCATGATCATCATCATCATCATAATCATCATTGTTTACATGTCGATATAACTTCTCCCTTTTTCAATATAGTAAATATTATAATCTATTATAAGACTTGAAGACAGACCACCTTATTCGTCTTCGTGACGAATTAAATTTCTAGTTATTATTATTAGGTGGTCTGTTATCAACAGACCACCTATTGTTTTCGTCAGAATTTTCTTTATTAGGTGGTCTGTTATCAACAGACCACCTATTGATTTCGTCAGAATTTTCTTTATTTATTTATTATTATTATTATTTATTTTTATTTCTTCCCGTTTTTTGTGCCCCGGATAACTCAAGTTTGGTTTAGTTAATCTCATTAAATTTCGGCACAATTATAGGTCATTGTAATGAGACGTGACAGGAACATTTTCAAGGTCATTAGGTTATCGTGACGTCATCCAGGCGCCATTTTGAGAAATCACGTTATCCATCATATCTTCATGATGCATAAGCAATGGTCATTCATATTCATATCACATATACTTTAGGTCAAGGGTCAACAGGTCATGTCATCAAAGGTCACATAAAGGTCATGACGCGCGCGTACGTGTGCGTCAAAATTTTAAAAAGCTCAAAATCACTTAACTATTAAACGAGAGTTCGAATCAGGTCATTTTAAGCATTTCAAAATTTTCCGTCCGTATGTGTCCCCGCGCGCGGTGTGCGCGCTCACAGCGCGCGGAAAAGGTCAAATTCAAAATGTTTACATGATTTGGATTCCTCTTAACGGAATTGACAATTTACATTTATTTCAGTCACTCTTCATATTTCATAAGGCCGTGAGCGTGCGTCAAAGTTCAAAATCCGCGCGTACTGCTATGGGCAATATAATGCAAATTTGATCAAAAACATGCCATTTTAAAAATCGAAATAGCTCTTCAGATAGTCCGTCGACCCCCAATTTTTATATCATGGTTGGAAAGAGCATGAGTTGGAGATATGATTTCATACCACCCTGACTCGTACAAAGTGAAACAAAATCTTCATATTTGCATCTAAACTAAAGAAAATGTATTTTGTTGATGACGTCATTTTTGTCTTTGTTTAGTTGAGATTATCTCGCTTATCAGTGATCGATTTTCTCCCAGATTTCGATATGTTGTAGCTGAGCTAATTCTCTACTAGAAATATACCATTTATTTTTCCTTTTGATGACGTCATCATAGTAAAATATTCGATTAAAGGCGACAATGCATAATTTGTCATATTTGCGTGTTATGTCTATGGGAGGTAACTTATTTCAAAACATGAATCTGCATGACAATATGTTTTGACCAGTATCTCGGTTGTTATTAAACAGTTTTCTCCTAAATTTTAGTATGTTGTCGCTGAGACCATATGTTATCTAAATCACCCCTCATTTTTCCGATAAGATGTCAGAATCACGCTCATGACCATGATCATCATCATTATCATAATGATAATCATCCTCATCAACATCATCATGATCATGATCATCATAATCATTACTATAAAGATCATCATCATCATAATCATCATTGTTTACATGTCTATATAATTTCTCCCTTTTTCAATATAGTAAATATTATAATCTATTATAAGACTTGAAGACAGACCACCTTATTCGTCTTCGTGACGAATTAAATTTCTAGTTTATTATTTATTTTTATTTATTTAGCCACTTTTTTGTGTATCCGATTTCTCAATATCCATCCACCCAAATTCTCTCAATTTTGACACAGTCATAGGTCATCATCATGAGACGTGACAGGAAACTTTTCAAGTTCATCAGATTATCGTGACGTCATCCAGGCGCCATTTTGTGAAAATCCACTCATGTTCATATCTCCATAACGGATATTCATTGCTCATTCATATTTATCATGATGAAGGTCAATATCCGTCCGGTTAATTAAAGGTCAATTAACGCGCACGTACGCGTCCGTCCGCGCGTCGGTGCGCGCACAAAAATTTAAAATGCTCAAAATCACTTTTTGATCGAATTAGAGTACGAATCAGGTCATTTGAAGCATTTCAAAAATTTTCGTCCGTACTTGTCCCCGCGCGCGGTGTGCGCGCTCACAGCGCGCGGAAATGGTCAAATTCAAAATGTTTACAAGATTTGGATTCCTCTTAACGTAATTGACAATTTATATTAATTTCAGTCACTCTTCATATTTCATAAGGCCGTGAGCGTGCGTCAAAGTTCAAAATCCGCGCGTGCTGCTATGGGCAATATAATGCAAATTTGATCAAAAACATGCCGTTTTAAAAATCGAAATAGCTCTTCAGATAGTCCATCGACCCCCAATTTTTATATCATGGTTGGAGAAAGCATGAGTTAGAGATATGATTTCATACCACCCTGACTCGTTCAAAGTGAAACAAAGTCATCATATTGGCATCTAAACTCAAACAAATGTATTTTGTTGATGACGTCATTTTTGTCTTTGTTTATTTGAGATTATCTCACTTATCGGTCATCGATTTTCTTCCAGATTTTGATATGTTGTAGCTGAGATAATTCTCTATCAAAATTATGTCATTTATTTTTCATTTAGATGACTTCATTATAGTGAAATATTCGATTAATGGCGACAATGCATAATTTGTCATATTTGCGTGTTATGTCTATGGGAGGTCACTTATTTCAAAACATGAATCTGCATGACAATGTGTTTTGACCAGTATCTCGGTTGTTATTCAACAGTTTTCTCCTAAATTTTAGTATGTTGTCGCTGAGACCATATGTTATCTAAATCATTCCTCATTTTTCCGATAAGATGTCAGAATCACGCTCATGACCATGATCATCATCATCATCATAATCATCATTGTTTACATGTCGATATAACTTCTCCCTTTTTCAATATAGTAAATATTATAATCTATTATAAGACTTGAAGACAGACCACCTTATTCGTCTTCGTGACGAATTAAATTTCTAGTTATTATTATTAGGTGGTCTGTTATCAACAGACCACCTATTGTTTTCGTCAGAATTTTCTTTATTAGGTGGTCTGTTATCAACAGACCACCTATTGATTTCGTCAGAATTTTCTTTATTTATTTATTATTATTATTATTTATTTTTATTTCTTCCCGTTTTTTGTTCCTAGGATAACTCAAGTTTGGTTTAGTCAATTTGATTCAATTTTGGCACAGTCATAGGTCATTATCATGAGACGTGACAGGAACATTTTTAAGGTCATTAAGTTATCGTGACGTCATCCAGGCGCCATTTTGTGAAATCACGTTATCCATCATATCTTCATGATGCATCAGCAAAGGTCATTCATATTCATATCACATATACTTTCGGTCAAGCGTCAACAGGTCATGTCATCAAAGGTCACATAAAGGTCATGACGCGCGCGTATGTGCGCGTCAAAATTTAGAATTGCCCAAAATCACTAAACTATTAAACGAGAGTACGAATCAGGTCATTTTAAGCATTTCAAAATTTTCCGTCCGTAAGTGTCCCCGCGCGCGGTGTGCGCGCTCATGACGCGCGGAAAAAGTCAAATTCAAAATGTTTACATGATTTGGATTCCTCTTAACGTAATTGACAATTTACATTAATTTCAGTCACTCTTCATATTTAATAAGGCCGTGAGCGTGCGTCAAAGTTCAAAATCCGCGCGTACTGCTATGGACGATATAATGCAAATTTGATCAAAAACATGCCATTTTAAAAATCGAAATAAGTCTTCAGATAGTCCATCGACCCCCAATTTTTATATCATGGTTGGAAAAAGCATGAGTTGTAGATATGATTTCATACCACCCTGACTCGTACAAAGTGAAACAAAGTCATCATATTGGCATCTAAACTCAAACAAATGTTTTTTGTTGATGACGTCATTTTTGTCTTTGTTTAATTGAGATTATCTCACTTATCAGTGATCGATTTTCTCCCAGAATTTAATATGTTGTAGCTGAGATAATTCTCTATCAAAAATATACCATTCATTTTTCATTTCGATGACGTCATCATAGTTAAATATTCCATTAAAGGCGACAATGCATAATTTGTCATATTTGCGTGTTATGTCTATGGGAGGTCACTTTTTTCAAAACATGAATCTGCATGACAAGGTGTTTTGACCAGTATCTCGGTTGTTATTCAACAGTTTTCTCCCAAATTTTAGTATGTTGTAGCTGAGACTATTTGCTATTTAAATATTTCCTTATTTTTTCAATCAGATGTCAGGATCATGCTTGTGCTCATCATCATCATTAACATTATCGTTTTTATCATCATATAACATTATCATTATCATCATCATCATCACCTTTACTATCATGATCATCATCATGGTCATCATGATCATCATTGTTTACATGTCTATATAACTTCTCCCATTCTCAATTCTATCATAAGACTTAGACAGACCACCTTATTCGTCTTCGTGACGAATTAAATTTCTAGTTATTATTATTATTATTATTATTTATTTTTATTTCTCCCCGTTTTTTGTTCCTAGGATAACTCAAGTTTGGTTTAGTCAATTTAATTCAATTTTAGCACAGTCATAGGTCATTGTCATGACACGTGACAGGAACATTTTCAAGGTCATCATGTCATCGTGACGTCATCCAGGCGCCATTTTGTGAAATCACATTATCCATCATATCTTCATGATGCATCAGCAAAGGTCATTCGTATTCATATCACATATACTTCAGGTCAAGGGTCAACAGGTCATGTCATCAAAGGTCACATAAAGGTCATGACGCGCGCGTATGTGCGCGTCAAAATTTAGAATTGCTCAAAATCACTAAACTATTAAACGAGAGTACGAATCAGGTCATTTTAAGCATTTCAAAATTTTCCGTCCGTAAGTGTCCCCGCGCGCGGTGTGCGCGCTCACAGCGCGCGGAAAAGGTCAAATTCAAAATGTTTACATGATTTTGTTTCCTCTTAACGTAATTAACAATTTACATTAATTTCAGTCACTCTTCATATTTCATAAGGCCGTGAGCGTGCGTCAAAGTTCAAAATCCGCGCGTACTGCTATGGGCAATATAATGCGAATTTCATCAAAAACATGCCATTTTAAAAATCGAAATAGCTCTTCAGATAGTCCATCGACCCCCAATTTTTATATCATGGTTGGAAAAAGCATGAGTTGTAGATATGATTTCATACCACCCTGACTCGTACAAAGTGAAACAAAGTCATCATATTGGCATCTAAACTCAAACAAATGTATTTTGTTGATGACGTCATTTTTGTCTTTGTTTATTTGAGATTATCTCACTTATCGGTGATCGATTTTCTCCCAGAATTTAATATGTTGTAGCTGAGATAAATCTCTATCAAAAATATGTCATTCATTTTTCATTTCGATGACGTCATCATAGTTAAATATTCCATTAAAGGCGACAATGCATAATTTGTCATATTTGCGTGTTATGTCTATGGGAGGTCACTTTTTTCAAAACATGAATCTGCATGACAATGTGTTTTGACCAGTATCTCGGTTGTTATTCAACAGTTTTCTCCCAAATTTTAGTATGTTGTAGCTGAGACTATTTGCTATCTAAATATTTCCTTATTTTTTCAATCAGATGTCAGGATCATGCTTATGCTCATCATCATCATTAACATTATCGTTTTTATCATCATATAACATCATTATCATCATCATCATCACCTTTACTATCATGATCATCATCATGTTCATCATGATCATCATTGTTTACATGTCTATATTACTTCTCCCATTCTCAATTCTATCATAAGACTTAGACAGACCACCTTATTCGTCTTCGTGACGAATTAAATTTCTAGTTATTATTATTATTATTTATTTTTATTTCTCCCCGTTTTTTGTTCCTAGGATAACTCAAGTTTGGTTTAGTCAATTTAATTCAATTTTAGCACAGTCATAGGTCATTGTCATGAAACGTGACAGGAACATTTTCAATGTCATTATGTCATCGTGACGTCATCCAGGCGCCATTTTGTGAAATCACATTATCCATCATATCTTCATGATGCATCAGCAAAGGTCATTCGTATTCATATCACATATACTTCAGGTCAAGGGTCAACAGGTCATGTCATCGAAGGTCACATAAAGGTCATGACGCGCGCGTATGTGCGCGTCAAAATTTAGAATTGCTCAAAATCACTAAACTATTAAACGAGAGTACGATTCAGGTCATTTTAAGCATTTCAAAATTTTCCGTCCGTAAGTGTCCCCGCGCGCGGTGTGCGCGCTCACAGCGCGCGGAAAAGGTCAAATTCAAAATTTTTACATGATTTGGTTTCCTCTTAACGTAAATAACAATTATTATTAATTTCAGTCACTCTTCATATTTCATAAGGCCGTGAGCGTGCGTCAAAGTTCAAAATCCGCGTGTGCTGCTATGGGCAATATAATGCAAATTTGATCAAAAACATGCCATTTTAAAAATCGAAATAGCTCTTCAGATAGTCCATTGACCCCCAATTTTTATATCATGGTTGGAGAAAGCATGAGTTGGAGATATGATTTCATACCACCCTGACTCGTACAAAGTGTAACAAAGTCTTCATATTGACATGTAAACTCAACAAAATGTATTTTTTTGATGACGTCATTTTTGTCTTTGTTTATTTGAGATTATCTCACTTATCGGTGATCAACTTTCTTCCAGATTTCGATATGTTGTAGCTGAGATAATTTTCTATCAAAAATATTCCATTTATTTTTCATTTAGATGACGTCATCATAGTTAAATATTCGATTAAATGCGACAATGCTTAATTTGTCATATTTGCGTGTTATGTCTATGGGAGGTCACTTTTTTCAAAACATGAATCTGCATGACAATGTGTTTTGACCAGTATCTCGGTTGTTATTTAACAGTTTTCACCCAAATTTTAGTATGTTGTAGCTGAGACTATTTGCTATCTAAATATTTCCTCATTTTTTCAATCAGATGTCAGGATCATGCTCATGGTCATCATCATTTTTAACATTATCGTTTTATCATCATATAACATTATCATTATCATCATCATCACCTTTACTATCATGATCATCATCATGTTCATCATGATCATCATTGTTTACATGTCTATATAACTTCTCCCATTCTCAAATCTATCATAAGACTTAGACAGACCACCTTATTCGTCTTCGTGACGAATTAAATTTCTAGTTAGGTGGTCTGTCAACGACAGATCACCTATTGTTTTCGTCAGAATTTTCTTTCTTCTTTATTATCAGGTGGGCTGTATCTAATACAGACCACCTTATATTTTTGTTAAAATTGCCTTTATTTATTTATTATTATTTATTTATTTTTCTTATTTTGACCCACTTTTTTGTTAGCAAGATAACTTTGAAATGGTTCAATCAAATGCTTTGATATTTGGCACACATATGTAAAGGCATATGGACAAGACACGGTTAGGTTTTCAACCTTGACCTTGACTGATGACGTCATCTAGGCGCCATTTTGTGAAATTTTCTGAAAATCATCTCATGATCATATCTTCATAACCAAAAGGTATTTCTCATTCATATTTATCATGATCAAGGTCAATATCAGTCCGGTTAATTTCAGGTCAAAAAACGCGCGCGTGCGCGTACGTCCGCGCGTCAATGCGCGCGCAAAATTTTTAAATGCTCAAAATCGTCTCAAATTTATTTTGCATACGTTTCAGGTCATTTTAAGCATTTTATAAAAAATCGCGCGTACGAGCATGCGCGCGCGTTTTCGCGCGTAACACCATTAAAAAACATAGAATCGCCATTTTTTTTTCTTTCATGATATTTCTCATATTTTTTCAAGGAATTTGATTCCATGTTTATCTCTTTATGACCATTATTAACAAGATGAGCGTAAATTCAAGATAAATGTCAGTGCGCGCGAGGTCTTTTAATACATAGCATATATGGGCAAAAACATGCCTATACAAAATCCGTTATAGCTCTTTGGAATGCACCGGGATCCTCAATTTTTTTTCATATTAAGATAGAGTATGAGTCGGAAATATGATTCCATGTCTCATTTGGCCATTAAGTGTATCGTGACATCATCACAATGGCCTTGGAACTCAAAATACGAATTTGCATATTATGACGTCAGCATATTTATGTAAAATTGATTGTATCTCTGTAAATATTGATCAATTTTCTTCAAAATTTCGATATGTTGTAGCTAAGACAATTCTCTACAAGCGCAGTAATATTAATAACCATTTTTCATTTTGATGACGTCATCATAGTGAAAATTTTGATTAAAGGCCTCATGTCAAAAACTTCATAATTTGCGTGTTATGCCTATAGAAGGTGAATTTAGTTCACGTTATGAATCTACATGATATTGTCTTTTAAGAATTTGTAAGCAGTATGTCGCTTATTTTTGCTCTATTTTGTCTCAAATGTTAGTTGACCAGCCCACCTATACTTGTTCCAAACAAGTATTATATGTCTAGTTATTATTAGGTGGTCTGTCAACGACAGATCACCTATTGTTTTCGTCAGAATTTTCTTTCTTTATTATTATTATTATTTATTTTTATTTCCTACACTTTTTTGTGCCATAGATAACTCAAGTTTGGTTCCGTCAATTTCATTCAATTTTGGCACAGTCATAGGTCATTGCCATAAGATGTGACAGTAACCTTTTCAAGGTCATCAGGTCATCATGACGTCATCCAGGCGCCATTTTGTGAAATCACATTATCCATCATATATTCATGATGCATAAGCAAAGGTCATTCATATACATATCACATATACTTCAGGTCAAGGGTCAACAAGTCATGTCATCAAAGGTCACATAAAGGTCATGACGCGCACGTACGCGCGCGTCAAAATTTTAAAATGCTCAAAATCACTTAACTATTAAACGAGAGTACGAATCAGGTCATTTTAAGCATTTCAAAAATTTCCGTCCGTACTTGTCCCCGCGCGCGGTGCGCGCGCTCACAACGCGCGGAAAAGGTCAAATTCAATTTGTTTACATGATTTAGATTCCTCTTACCATAAATGACAATTTACATTAATTTCAGTCACTCTTGACCTTTCATAAGGCCGTGAGTGCGCGTCAAAGTTCAAAATCCGCGCGTACTGCTATGGGCAATGTAATGTAAATTTGATCAAAAACATGCTACTTTATGAATCGAAATAGCTCTTCAGATAGTCCGTCGACCCCCAATTTTTATATCATGGTTGGAAAGAGCATGAGTTGGAGATATGATTTCATACCACCCTGACTCGTACAAAGTGAAACAAAATCTTCATATTTGCATCTAAACTAAAGAAAATGTATTTTGTTGATGACGTTATTTTTGTCTTTGTTTAATTGAGATTATCTCACTTATCGGTGATCAATCTTCTCCCAGATTTCGATATGTTGTAGCTGAGATAATTCTCTACCAAAAATATGTCATTTATTTTTCATTTTGATGACGTCATCATAGTTAAATATTCCATTAAAGGCGACAATGCATAATTTGTCATATTTGCGTGTTATGTCTATGGGAGGTCACTTTTTTCAAAACATGAATCTTGCATGACAATGTGTTTTGACCAGTATCTCGGTTGTTATTCAACAGTTTTCTCCCAAATTTTAGTATGTTGTAGCTGAGACTATTTGCTATCTAAATATTACCTCATTTTTTCAATCAGATGTCAGGATCATGCTTATGCTCATCCTCATCATCAATATCATCATCATCATCATCATCATCATCAATGTCACCATCATCATCATCATCATGGTCTGAAGATGATCATCATCAACATCATCATCATTGTTTACATGTCTATATAACTTCTACCTTTCTCAATATAGTAAATAGTATAATCTACCATCAGACATGAAGACAGACCACCTTATTCGTCTTCGTGACGAATTAAATTTCTAGTTATTCTTTATTTTTATTTATTGTTCCCACTTTTTTGTTCCGACGATAACTCACGATCAGTTTAGTCAATTTCGTTCAATTTTGGCACAGTCATAGGTCATTGTCATAAGACGTGACAGGAACATTTTCAAGGTCATCAAGTCTTCATGACGTCATCCAGGCGCCATTTTGTGTTTTTTTTGGTACTTTTTACTCATGATCATATCTTCATAACGGAAAGGCATTTCTCATTTATATTTATCATGATTAGGGTCAATATTCGTCCGGTCAGTTTCAGGTCAAAAAACGCGCGCGCATGCGTACGTCCGCGCGTTAGCGCGCGCGCAAAAAATAAAAATGCTTCAAATCGTCTCAAATTAATTTTGCATACGTTTTAGGCCATTTTAAGCATTTTGCAAAAAAACGCGCACACGCGCATGGGCGCGCGTTTTCGCGTGTCCTGGCATTTGGCAACAAGAAATCGCCAATTTTTTTCCGTCATCATATCTGACACATTCTTTCAAGCATTTTGATACATTGTTCACCTTTTTCTGCCCATTAATAACGGAATGAGCGTCCGTTTAAGATAATGTCCGTGCGTGCGAGCTCTTGTAATACATAGCATATATGGGCAAAAACATCCCATTTTAAAAATCGAAATAGCTCTTCAGATAGTCCATTGACCCCCAATTTTTATATCATGGTTGGAGAAAGCATGAGTTGGAGATATGATTTCATACCACCCTGACTCGTACAAAGTGAAACAAAGTCATCATATTGGCATCTAAACTCAAACAAATGTATTTTGTTGATGACGTCATTTTTGTCATTGTTTATTTGAGATTATCTCACTTATCGGTGATCGATCTTCTCCCAGATTTTGATATGTTGTAGCTGAGATAATTCTCTATCAGAAATATGTCATTTATTTTTCATTTGGATGACGTCATCATAGTTAAATATTCGATTAAAGGCGACAATGCATAATTTGTCATATTTGCGTGTTATGTCTACGGGAGGTCACTTTTTTCAAAACATGAATCTGCATGACAATGTGTTTTGACCAGTATCTCGGTTCTTATTCAACAGTTTTCTCCCAAATTTTAGTATGTTGTAGCTGAGACTATTTGCTATCTAAATATTTCCTTATTTTTTCAATCAGATGTCAGGATCATGCTCATACTCATCATCGTCATCATCAATATCATCATCATTATCATCATCAATGTCACCATCATGATCATCATCATGTTCATCATGATCATCATTGTTTACATGTCTATATAACTTCTCCCATTCTCAAATCTATCATAAGACTTAGACAGACCACCTTATTCGTCTTCGTGACGAATTAAATTTCTAGTTAGGTGGTCTGTCAACGACAGATCACCTATTGTTTTCGTCAGAATTTTCTTTCTTTATTATTTATTTATTTATTATTATTCTTTATTTTTATTTATTGTTCCCACTTTTTTGTTCCGACGATAACTCAAGATCAGTTTAGTCAATTTCGTTCAATTTTGGCACAGTCATAGGTCATTGTCATAAGACGTGACATGGACATTTTCAAGGTCATCAAGTCTTCATGACGTCATCCAGGCGCCATTTTGTGTTTTTTGGGGTACTTTTTACTCATGATGATATCTTCATAACGGAAAGGCATTTCTCGTTTATATTTATAATGATTAGGGTCAATATCCGTCCGGTCAGTTTCAGGTCAGAAAACGCGCGTGCATGCGTACGTCCGCGCGTTAGCGCGCGCGCAAAAAATAAAAATGCTTTAAATCGTCTCAAATTCATTTTGCATACGTTTCAGGCCATTTTAAGCATTTTGCAAAAAAACGCGCACACGCGCATGGGCGCGCGTTTTCGCGTGTCCTGGCATTTAGCAACATAAAATCGCCAAATTTTCTCCGTCATCATATTTGAATCATTTTGCCAAGCATTTTGATACCTTGTTCACCTTTTTCTGACCATAATAACGGAATGAGCGTCCGTTAAGATACATGTCCGTGCGTGCGAGCTCTTGTAATACATAGCATATATGGGCAAAAACATCCCATTTTAAAAATCGAAATAGCTCTTCAGATAGTCCGTCGACCCCCAATTTTTATATCATGGTTGGAAAGAGCATGAGTTGGAGATATGATTTCATACCACCCTGTCTCGTACAAAGTGAAATAAAGTCATCATATTGACATCTAAACTCCAAAAAATGTATTTTGTTGATGACGTCATTTTTGTCTTTGTTTAATTGAGATTATCGCACGTATCGGTGATCGATTTTCACCCAGATTTTGATATGGTGTATCTAAGATAATTCTCTATTAGAAATATGCCATTTATTTTTCATTTGGACGACGTCATCATAGTAAAATATTCGATTAAAGGCGACAATGCATAATTTGTCATATTTGCGTGTTATGTCTATAGAAGGTCACTTTTTTCAAAATATGAATCTGCATGACAATGTGTTGTGACCAGTATCTCGGTTGTTATTCAACAGTTTTCTCCCAAATTTTAGTATGTTGTAGCTGAGACTATATGTTATCTAAATCACCCCTCATTTCTTCGATAAGATGTCAGGATCATGCTCATGATCATCAATATCATTAACATTATCATCGTCATCATCGTCATCACCATTACTATCAAGATCATCATCATTGTTTACATGTCTATATAACTTCTCCCTTTTTCAATATAGTAAATATTATAATCTATTATAAGACTTGAAGACAGACCACCTTATTCGTCTTCGTGACGAATTAAATTTCTAGTTAGGTGGTCTGTCAACGACAGATCACCTATTGTTTTCGTCAGAATTTTCTTTCTTTATTATTTATTTATTTATTATTATTCTTTATTTTTATTTATTGTTCCCACTTTTTTGTTCCGACGATAACTCAAGATCAGTTCAGTCAATTTCGTTCAATTTTAGCACAGTCATAGTTCATTGTCATAAGACGTGACATGGACATTTTCAAGGTCATCAAGTCTTCATGACGTCATCCAGGCGCCATTTTGTGTTTTTTGGGGTACTTTTTACTCATGATCATATCTTCATAACGGAAAGGCATTTCTCGTTTATATTTATCATGATTAGGGTCAATATCCGTCCGGTCAGTTTCAGGTCAGAAAACGCGCGCGCATGCGTACGTCCGCGCGTTAGCGCGCGCGCAAAAAATAAAAATGCTTTAAATCGTCTCAAATTCATTTTGCATACGTTTCAGGCCATTTTAAGCATTTTGCAAAAAAACGCGCACACGCGCATGGGCGCGCGTTTTCGCGTGTCCTGGCATTTAGCAACATAAAATCGCCAAATTTTCTCCGTCATCATATTCGAATGATTTTGCCAAGCATTTTGATACCTTGTTCACCTTTTTCTGACCATAATAACGGAATGAGCGTCCGTTAAGATACATGTCCGTGCGTGCGAGCTCTTGTAATACATAGCATATATAGGCAAAAACATCCCATTTTAAAAATCGAAATAGCTCTTCAGATAGTCCATCGACCCCCAATTTTTATATCATGGTTGGAAAAAGCATGAGTTGTAGATATGATTTCATACCACCCTGACTCGTACAAAGTGAAACAAAGTCATCATATTGGCATTTAAACTCAAACAAATGTATTTTGTTGATGACGTCATTTTTGTCTTTGTTTAATTGAGATTATCTCACTTATCGGTGATCGATTTTCTCCCAGAATTTAATATGTTGTAGCTGAGATAATTCTCTATCACAAATATGTCATTCATTTTTCATTTTGATGACGTCATCATAGTTAAATATTCCATTAAAGGCGACAATGCATAATTTGTCATATTTGCGTGTTATGTCTATGGGAGGTCACTTTTTTCAAAACATGAATCTGCATGACAAGGTGTTTTGACCAGTATCTCGGTTGTTATTCAACAGTTTTTTCCCAAATTTTAGTATGTTGTAGCTGAGACTATTTGCTATCTAAATATGTCCTTATTTTTTCAATCAGATGTCAGGATCATGCTTATGCTCATCATCATCATTAACATTATCGTTTTTATCATCATATAACATTATCATTATCATCATCATCATCACCTTTACTATCATGATCATCATCATGGTCATCATGATCATCATTGTTTACATGTCTATATAACTTCTCCCATTCTCAATTCTATCATAAGTCTTAGACAGACCACCTTATTCGTCTTCGTGACGAATTAAATTTCTAGTTAGGTGGTCTGTTATCAACAGACCACCTATTGATTTCGTCAGAATTTTCTTTATTATTATTATTATTATTATTATTATTTATTTTTATTTCTTCCCGTTTTTTGTGCCCCGGATAACTCAAGTTTGGTTTAGTTAATTTCAATAAATTTCGGCACAATTATAGTTCATTGTCATGAGACATGACATGAACATTTCCAAGGTCATTAGGTTATCGTGACGTCATCCATGCGCCATTTTGTGAAATCACGTTTTCCATCATATCTTCATGATGCATACTCAAAGTTCATTCATATTCATATCACATATACTTCAGGTCAAGGGTCAACAGGTCATGTCATCAAAGGTCACATAAAGGTCATGACGTGCGCGTATGTGCGCGTCAAAATTTAAAATTGCTCAAAATCACTAAACTATTAAACGAGAGTACGAATCAGGTCATTTTAAGCATTTCAAAATTTTCCGTCCGTAAGTGTCCCCGCGCGCGGTGTGCGCGCTCACAGCGCGCGGAAAAAGTCAAATTCAAAATGTTTACATGATTTTGATTCCTCTTAACGTAATTGACAAGTTACATTAATTTCAGTCACTCTTCATATTTCATAAGGCCGTGAGCGTGCGTCAAAGTTCAAAATCCGCGCGTGCTGCTATAGGCAATATAATGCAAATTTCATCAAAAACATGCCATTTTAAAAATCGAAATAGCTCTTCAGATAGTCCATCGACCCCCAATTTTTATATCATGGTTGGAAAAATCATGAGTTGTAGATATGATTTCATACCACCCTGACTCGTACAAAGTGAAACAAAGTCATCATATTGGCATCTAAACTCAAACAAATGTATTTTGTTGATGACGTCATTTTTGTCTTTGTTTAATTGAGATTATCTCACTTATCGGTGATCGTTTTTCTCCCAGAATTTAATATGTTGTAGCTGAGATAATTCTCTATCAAAAATATGTCATTCATTTTTCATTTGGATGAC
Source organism: Strongylocentrotus droebachiensis (assembly GCA_035222895.1). Lineage (NCBI taxonomy): Eukaryota > Metazoa > Echinodermata > Echinoidea > Camarodonta > Strongylocentrotidae > Strongylocentrotus > Strongylocentrotus droebachiensis. The sequence continues at coordinate 136,650 of JAVYIG010003136.1, read as the reverse complement.
GTCATCATAGTAAAATATTCCATTAAAGGCGACAATGCATAATTTGTCATATTTGCGTGTTATGTCTATGGGAGGTCACTTTTTTCAAAACATGAATGTGCATGACAAGGTGTTTTGACCAGTATCTCGGTTGTTATTCAACAGTTTTCTCCCAAATTTTAGTATGTTGTAGCTGAGACTATTTGCTATTTAAATATTTCCTTATTTTTTCAATCAGATGTCAGGATCATGCTTATGCTCATCATCATCATCATCATCAATATCATCATTATCTTCATCATCATCAATGTCACCATCATCATCATCATCATGGTCTGAAGATGATGATCATCAACATCACCATGATCATGATCATTATCATCATCATCATCATCATGGTCTGAAGATGATGATCATCAACATCACCATGATCATGATCATTATCATCATCATCATTAACATTATCGTTTTTATCATCATATAACATTATCATTATCATCATCATCATCACCTTTACTATCATGATCATCATCATGGTCATCATGATCATCATTGTTTACATGTCTATATAACTTCTCCCATTCTCAATTCTATCATAAGACTTAGACAGACCACCTTATTCGTCTTCGTGACGAATTAAATTTCTAGTATTTTAATTGAATTTGTACAAAAACACAATTCAATTAAAATAAATTTGTGACCACTCTTTTGTGTGCACGATTACTCAAAATTGAACCGTCCAATTTCTTTCAAATTTAAGACAGTCATAGGTCATCATCTTAAGACGTGACAGGAATATTTTCAAGTTCATCAACATTTCGTGACGTCATCCAGGCGCCATTTTGTGAAGTGCTCTGAGAATCAACTCATGATCATATCTTCATAACCGTAAATCATTTCTCATTCATATTTATAACAATTATGGTCAATATACATCCGGTCAACTTAAGGTCAATAAACGCGCGCGTACTTGTCCGTACGCGCGTCGGTGCGCGCAAAAATAAAAAATGCTCATAATCACTTTTTGATCAAATTAGAGTACGTTTTAGGCCATTTCAAGCATTTCGAGATTTTTGCGTGGGCACACCTTTGCGCGCGCATAAATTTGCGCGCGCGTTTGTGTTCGTAATGGTCTTACGCAACCTAGAATCGCCTTTTTTGTCTATCATAGTATTGCCCATTTTATTCCGAACAATTTGATACCATGTTTATCTCTTTATGACCATTAATAATGAAATGAGCGTCAGTTTAAGGTAAATGTCTGTGCGTGCGAGCTCTTGTAATACATAGCATATATGGGCAAAAACATGCCTATACGAAATACATTATTAACTGTATAGAAAATATATTATTGCTCGATCTGAAAAGTCAACGGCAAAATGCGTGTGAAACTAGTGAGCAATAATTGACCCAGTTGTACATTTCATCGCGCACCAGCTGCTGGTGACAATCACAATGTATATTACGTGAATAACAAAATGCGCACTATGCCCGAACTCCATTGTGACGTAACAATCACACCCTAGGCAAACTGATTGCAGTGTATCGAAAATTCGTCAGCATATTTTTGGAAAATTGATTGTATCTCGCTTAATGTTGATCAATTTTCTTCCAAATTTTGATATGTTGTAGCTGAGCTAATTTTCTACCAGAAACAGGCATTTATTTTTCATTTAGATGACGTCATCGTAGTAAAATATTCGATTAAAGGTGACATTGCATTATTTGTCATATTTGCGTGTTATGTCTATAGGAGGTCACTTTTTTCATGAATCTGCATGACAATATGTTTTGACTAGTATCTCGGTTGTTATTCAACAGTTTTCTCCCAAATTTTAGTATGTTGTAGCTGAGACTATATGTTATCTAAATCACCCCTTTTTTTCGATAAGATGTCAGGATCATGCTCATGATCATCAATATCATTAACATTATCATTATCATCGTCATCATCGTCATCACCATTACTATCAAGATCATCATCATCATCATCATCATTGTTTACATGTCTATATAACTTCTACCTTTCTCAATATAGTAAATAGTATAATCTACCATCAGACATGAAGACAGACCACCTTATTCGTCTTCGTGACGAATTAAATTTCTAGTATTTTAATTGAATTTGTACAAAAACACAATTCAATTAAAATAAATTTGTGACCACTTTTTTGTGTGCACGATTACTCAAAATTGAACCGTGCAAATTCAATTAAATTTGACACAGTCATAGGTCATTGTCTTAAGACGTGACAGGAACATTTCCAAGTTCATCAAAATATCGTGACGTCATCCAGGCGCCATTTTGTGAAGTGCTCTGAGAATCAACTCACGATCATATCTTCATAACCGTAAATCGTTTCTCATTCATATTTACACTGATTATGGTCAATATCCGTCCGGTCAATTTAAGGTCAATAAATGCGCGCGTACGCGTTCGTCCGCGCGTCGGTGCGCGCAAAACTAAAAAATGCTCAAAATCACTTTTTGATCAAATTAGAGTACGTTTTAGGCCATTTAAAGCATTTCGAAAATTTTGCGTGGGCACACTTATGCAAATTTGCGCGCACGTTTGTGTTCGTAATGGTCGTACGCAACCTAGAATCGCCTTTTTTTGTCTATCATAGTATTGCCCATTTTATTCCGAACAATTTGATACCATGTTTATCTCTTTATGACCATTAATAACGAAATGAGCGTTCATTCTAGGTAAATGTCTGTTTGAACCCTCAATTAACTCATGACGTCATCATGATGTCCTCCGTTCAAGGTAAATGTCCGTGCGTGCGAGCTCTTGTAATACAAAGCATATATGGGCAAAAACATGCCTATACAAAATCCATTGTAGCTCTTCAGAATGGATAGATACCCCCAATTCTTTTTCATATATGGATAGATTATGAGTTAGAGATATGTTTTCATGTCTCATTTGACCCTCAATTAACTCATGAGGTCATCATAATGGCCTCCGAACTCAAAATTTCAATTTGCATATTATGACGTCAGCAGATTTTTGGAAAATTGATTGTATCTCTGTAAATATTGATCAATTTTCATCCAAATTTTGATATGTTTTAGCTGAGACAATTTTCAACAAATGTCGTTGCCACGATTTTTCATTTTGACAAAAGCATCATGGCGTATTTTTGCGATTAAAGGAGGCATGTCAATTTTTCACATTTTGCGTGTATTCTCTATGAGACATGACTTTTTCTCAAAATTGGATTCTACATTCTCGTCTTTCGCGAGCAATATCTCCGTCGTTTCATCTTTGTTTATGCTGAGCTTTGAGTATGATGTAGCTGAGAGAATAAGCTATCACAAGTGTGTCCTTTATTTTTCGATCAGATGCCGGGATCATGCTCATATTTCACTTACAAAGTGGGATTTGAGAATTGTATTTTCCGTTTACGTGTAATCTCTATTGGAAATATTTTGGTATATCGGTAACGCACTTGACTTCCGAGCTCGAGGTCCCTGGTTCGAGTCCGGGCGTCTCCAACAATTTTTTTTCTTCACTTTTTTTTCTTTTTGACCTTTCACTGTATCATCTCCTTTGAATATTAAAACACGTAGAATCGCAAATAATATAATAAACAACCATATTTACTTGATTATTACCCTATTATCACTTGATCCATTACTTTTTGCGTGTAATCCTTATGGGAGATGACTTTTTCTCAAATCTGGAGACTACATTTTTGTCTTTTGCGAGCAATATCGCCGTTATTTCGGCTTGATTTGTGTTGATTTTTGAGTATGTTGTAGCTGAAACTATATACTATCTAAATGTTATCTCGTTTTTTCAGTCTGTCATCATGGTCTGTTGATAATCATCAACATCATCATCATCATCATCGTCATCACCATTACTATCAAGATCATCATCATCATGATCATCATTGTTTACATGTCTATATAACTTCTCCCAATCTCAAATCTATCATAAGACTTAGACAGACCACCTTATTCGTCTTCGTGACGAATTAAATTTCTAGTATTTTAATTGAATTTGTACAAAAACACAATTCAATTAAAATAAATCTGTGACCACTTTTTTGTTCCCACGATTACTCAAAATTGAACCGTGCAAATTCAATTAAATTTGACACAGTCATAGGTCATCGTCTTAAGACGTGACAGGAACATTTTCAAGTTCATTTAAATATCGTGACGTCATCCAGGCGCCATTTTGTGAAGTGCTCTGAGAATCAACTCATGATCATATCTTCATAACCGTAAATCATTTATCATTCATATTTATAACGATTAAGGTCAATATCCATCCGGTCAACTTAAGGTCAAAAAACGCGCGCGTACGCGTCCGTCCGCACATTGGTGCGCGCAAAATTAAAAAATGCTCATAATCACTTTTTGATCAAATTAGAGTACGTTTTAGGCCATTTCAAGCATTTCGAAAATTTTGCGTGGGCACACCTTTGCGCGCGCATAAATTTGCGCGCACGTTTGTGTTCGTAATGGTCTTACGCAACCTAGAATCGCCTTTTTTGTCTATCATAGTATTGCCCATTTTATTACGAACAATTTGATACCATGTTTATCTCTTTATGACCATTAATAACGAAATGAGCGTCAGTTTAAGGTAAATGTCTGTGCGTGCGAGCTCTTGTAATACATAGCATATATGGGCAAAAACATGCCTATACGAAATACATTATTAACTGTATAGAAAATATATTATTCCTCGATCTGAAAAGTCAACGGCAAAATGCGTGTGAAACTAGTGAGCAATAATTGACCCAGTTGTACATTTCAGCGCGCACCAGCTGCTGGTGACAATGACAATGTATATTACGTGTATAACAAAATGCGCACTATGCCCGAACTCCATTGTGACGTAACAATCACACCCTAGGCAAACTGATTGCAGTGTATCGAAAATTCGTCAGCATATTTTTGGAAAATTGATTGTATCTCTGTAAATGTTGATCAATTTTCTTCCAAATTTTGATATGTTGTAGCTGAGCTAATTCTCTACCAGAAATATGTCATTTATTTTTCTTTTAGATGACGTCATCGTAGTGAAATATTCGATTAAAGGCGACATTGCATAATTTGTCATATTTGCGTGTTATGTCTATAGGATGTCACTTTTTTCAAAACATGAATCTGCATGACAATGTGTTTTGACCAGTATCTCGGTTGTTATTCAACAGTTTACTCCCAAATTTTAGTATGTTGTACCTGAGACTATATGTTATCTTAATCAACCCTCATTTTTTCGATAAGATGTCAGGATCATGCTCATGATCATCAATATCATTAACATTATCATTATCATCGTCATCAACGTCATCACCATTACTATCAAGATCATCATCATCATTGTTTACATGTCTATATAACTTCTACCTTTTTCAATATAGTAAATAGTATAATCTACCATCAGACATGAAGACAGACCACCTTATTCGTCTTCGTGACGAATTAAATTTCTAGTTAGGTGGTCTGTTATCAACAGACCACCTATTGATTTCGTCAGAATTTTCTTTATTTATTCTTTATTTTTATTTCTTCCCGTTTTTTGTGCCCAGGATAACTCACAGTTTGGTTTAGTCAATTTGATTCAATTTTGGCACAGTCATAGGTCATTGTCATGACACGTGTCTAGAACATTTTCAAGGTCATCAAGTTATCGTGACGTCATCCAGGCGCCATTTTGTGAAATCACATTATCCAGCATATCTTCATGATGCATCAGCAAAGGTCATTCATATTCATATCACATATACTTCAGGTCAAGGGTCAACAGGTCATGTCATCAAAGGTCACATAAAGGTCATGACGCGCACGTACGCGCGCGTCAAAATTTTAAAATGCTCAAAATCACTTAACTATTAAAGGAGAGTACGAATCAGGTCATTTGAAGCATTTCAAAATTTTCCGTCCGTAAGTGTCCCCGCGCGCGGTGTGCGCGCTCACGGCGCGCGGAAAAGGTCAAATTCAAAATGTTTACATGATTTGGATTCCTCTTAACGTAAATAACAATTATTATTAATTTCAGTCACTCTTCATATTTCATAAGGCCGTGAGCGTGCGTCAAAGTTCAAAATCCGCGTGTGCTGCTATGGGCAATATAATGCAAATTTGATCAAAAACATGCCATTTTAAAAATCGAAATAGCTCTTCAGATAGTCCATTGACCCCCAATTTTTATATCATGGTTGGAGAAAGCATGAGTTGGAGATATGATTTCATACCACCCTGACTCGTACAAAGTGTAACAAAGTCTTCATATTGACATGTAAACTCAACAAAATGTATTTTTTTGATGACGTCATTTTTGTCTTTGTTTATTTGAGATTATCTCACTTATCGGTGATCGATCTTCTCCCAGATTTTGATATGTTGTAGCTGAGATAATTCTCTATCAAAAATATGTCATTCATTTTTCATTTTGATGACGTCATCATAGTTAAATATTCCATTAAAGGCGACAATGCATAATTTGTCATATTTGCGTGTTATGTCAATGGGAGGTCACTTTTTTCAAAACATGAATCTGCATGACAAGGTGTTTTGACCAGTATCTCGGTGGTTATTCAACAGTTTTCTCCCAAATTTTAGTATGTTGTAGCTGAGACTATTTGCTATCTAAAAATTCCCTTATTTTTTCAATCAGATGTCAGGATCATGCTTATGCTCATCATCATCATTAACATTATCGTTTTTATCATCATATAACATTATCATTATCATCATCATCATCACCTTTACTATCATGATCATCATCATGGTCATCATGATCATCATTGTTTACATGTCTATATAACTCTCCCATTCTCAATTCTATCATAAGACTTAGACAGACCACCTTATTCGTCTTCGTGACGAATTAAATTTCTAGTATTTTAATTGAATTTGTACAAAAACACAATTCAATTAAAATAAATCTGTGACCACTTTTTTGTTCCCACGATTACTCAAAATTCAACCGTGCAAATTCAATTAAATTTGACACAGTCATAGGTCATCGTCTTAAGACGTGACAGGAACATTTTCAAGTTCATTTAAATATCGTGAGGTCATCCAGGCGCCATTTTGTGAAGTGCTCTGAGAATCAACTCATGATCATATCTTCATAACCGTAAATCATTTATCATTCATATTTATAGCGATTAAGGTCAATATCCATCCGGTCAACTTAAGGTAAAAAAACGCGCGCGTACGCGTCCGTCCGCACGTTGGTGCGCGCAAAATTAAAAAATGCTCATAATCACTTTTTGATCAAATTAGAGTACGTTTTAGGCCATTTCAAGCATTTCGAAAATTTTGCGTGGGCACACCTTTGCGCGCGCATAAATTTGCGCGCACGTTTGTGTTCGTAATGGTCTTACGCAACCTAGAATCGCATTTTTTGTCTATCATAGTATTGCCCATTTTATTCCGAACAATTTGATACCATGTTTATCTCTTTATGACCATTAATAACGAAATGAGCGTCAGTTTAAGGTAAATGTCTGTGCGTGCGAGCTCTTGTAATACATAGCATATATGGGCAAAAACATGCCTATACGGAATACATTATTAACTGTATAGAAAAAAATATTATGGCTCTATCTGAAAAGTCAACGGCAAAATGCGTGTGAAACTAGTGAGCAATAATTGACCCAGTTGTACATTTCATCGCGCACCAGCTGCTGGTGACAATGACAATCTATATTACGTGTATAACAAAATGCGCACTATGCCCAAACTCCATTGTGACGTAACAATCACACCCTAGGCAAACTGATTGCAGTGTATCGAAAATTCGTCAGCATATTTTTGGAAAATTGATTGTATCTCTGTAAATGTTGATCAATTTTCTTCCAAATTTTGATATGTTGTAGCTGAGCTAATTTTCTACCAGAAACAGGCATTTATTTTTCTTTTAGATGACGTCATCGTATTGAAATATTCGATTAAAGGCGACATTGCATAATTTGTCATATTTGCGTGTTATGTCTATAGGAGGTCACTTTTTTCATGAATCTGCATGACAATATGTTTTGACTAGTATCTCGGTTGTTATTCAACAGTTTTCTCCCAAATTTTAGTATGTTGTACCTGAGACTATATGTTATTTTAATCACCCCTTATTTTTTCGATAAGATGTCAGGATCATGCTCATGATCATCAATATCATTAACATTATCATTATCATCGTCATCATCGTCATCACCATTACTATCAAGATCATCATCATCATCATCATCATTGTTTACATGTCTATATAACTTCTACCTTTCTCAATATAGTAAATAGTATAATCTACCATCAGACATGAAGACAGACCACCTTATTCGTCTTCGTGACGAATTAAATTTCTAGTTAGGTGGTCTGTTATCAACAGACCACCTATTGATTTCGTCAGAATTTTCTTTCTTTATTTATTATTTATTATTTATTTTTATTTATTTAGCCACTTTTTTGTGTATCCGATTTCTCAATATCCATCCACCCGATTTCTCTCAATTTTGATACAGTCATAGGTCATCATCATGAGACGTGACAAGAAACTTTTCAAGTTCATCAGATTATCGTGACGTCATCCAGGCGCCATTTTGTGAAAATCCACTCATGTTCATATCTCCATAACGGATATTCATTGCTCATTCATATTTATCATGATTAAGGTCAATATTTGTCCGGTTAATTAAAGGTCAATTAACGCGCACGTACGCGTCCGTCCGCGCGTCGGTGCGCGCACAAAAATTTAAAATGCTCAAAATCACTTTTTGATCGAATTAGAGTACGAATCAGGTCATTTGAAGCATTTCAAAAAAATTCGTCCGTACTTGTCCCCGCGCGCGGTGTGCGCGCTCACAGCGCGCGGAAAATGTCAAATTCAAAATGTTTACATGATTTAGATTCCTCTTAACGTAATTGACAATTTATATTAATTTCAGTCACTCTTCATATTTCATAAGGCCGTGAGCGTGCGTCAAAGTTCAAAATCCGCGCGTGCTGCTATGGGCAATATAATGCAAATTTGATCAAAAACATGCCATTATAAAAATCGAAATAGCTCTTCAGATAGTCCATCGACCCCCGATTTTTATATCATGGTTGGAGAACGCATGAGTTGGAGATATGATTTCATACCACCCTGACTCGTACAAAGTGAAACAAAGTCATCATATTGGCATCTAAACTCAAACAAATGTATTTTGTTGATGACGTCATTTTTGTCTTTGTTTAATTGAGATTATCTCACTTATCGGTGATCGATTTTCTCCCAGAATTTAATATGTTGTAGCTGAGATAAATCTCTATCAAAAATATGTCATTCATTTTTCATTTCGATGACGTCATCATAGTTAAATATTCCATTAAAGGCGACAATGCATAATTTGTCATATTTGCGTGTTATGTCTATGGGATGTCACTTTTTTCAAAACATAAATCTCCATGACAAGGTGTTTTGACCAGTATCTCGGTTGTTATTCAACAGTTTTCTCCCAAATTTTAGTATGTTGTAGCTGAGACTATTTGCTATCTAAATATTTCCTTATTTTTTCAATCAGATGTCAGGATCATGCTTATGCTCATCATCATCATTAACATTATCGTTTTTATCATCATATAACATTATCATTATCATCATCATCATCACCTTTACTATCATGGTCATCATGATCATCATTGTTTACATGTCTATATAACTTCTCCCATTCTCAATTCTATGATAAGACTTAAACAGACCACCTTATTCGTCTTCGTGACGAATTAAATTTCTAGTTAGGTGGTCTGTTATCAACAGACCACCTATTGATTTCGTCAGAATTTTCTTTATTATTATTATTATTATTATTCTTTATTTTTATTTCTTCCCGTTTTTTGTGCCCACGATAACTTCAAGTTTGGTTGAGTCAATTTGATTCAATTTTGGCACAGTCATAGGTCATTGTCATGACACGTGACTAGAACATTTTCAAGGTCATCAAGTTATCGTGACGTCATCCAGGCGCCATTTTGTGAAATCACATTATCCATCATATCTTCATGATGCATCAGCAAAGGTCATTCATATTCATATCACATATACTTCAGGTAAAGGGTCAACAGGTCATGTCATCAAAGGTCACATAAAGGTCATGACGCGCGCGTATGTGCGCGTCAAAATTTAGAATTGCTCAAAATCACTAAACTATTAAACGAGAGTACGAATCAGGTCATTTTAAGCATTTCAAAATTTTCCGTCCGTAAGTGTCCCCGCGCGCGGTGTGCGCGCTCACAGCGCGCGGAAAAGGTCAAATTCAAAATGTTTACATGATTTGGTTTCCTCTTAACGTAATTAACAATTTACATTAATTTCAGTCACTCTTCATATTTCATAAGGCCGTGAGCGTGCGTCAAAGTTCAAAATCCGCGCGTACTGCTATGGGCGATATAATGCAAATTTGATCAAAAACATGCCATTTTAAAAATCGAAATAGCTCTTCAGATAGTCCATCGACCCCCAATTTTTATATCATAGTTGGAGAAAGCATGAGTTGGAGATATGATTTCATACCACTCTGACTCGTACAAAGTGAAACAAAGTCTTCATATTGACATCTAAACTCAACAAAATGTATTTTTTTGATGACGTCATTTTTGTCTTTGTTTAATTGAGATTATCTCACTTATCGGTAATCGATTTTCTCCCAGATTTTAATATGTTGTAGCTGAGATAATTTTCTATCAAAAATATATTTTTTTTTTCATTTAGATGACGTCATCATAGTAAAATATTCGATTAAAGGCGACAATGCATAATTTGTCATATTTGCGTGTTATGTCTATGGGAGGTCACTTTTTTCAAAACATGAATCTGCATGACAAGGTTTTTTGACCAGTATCTCGGTTGTTATTCAACAGTTTTCTCCCAAATTTTAGTATGTTGTAGCTGAGACTATTTGCTATTTAAATATTTCCTTATTTTTTCAATCAGATGTCAGGATCATGCTTGTGCTCATCATCATCATTAACATTATCGTTTTTATCATCATATAACATTATCATTATCATCATCATCACCTTTACTATCATGATCATCATCATGGTCATCATGATCATCATTGTTTACATGTCTATATAACTTCTCCCATTATCAATTCTATCATAAGACTTAGACAGACCACCTTATTCGTCTTCGTGACGAATTAAAATTCTAGTTAGGTGGTCTGTTGTCAACAGACCACCTATTGATTTCGTCAGAATTTTCTTTCTTTATTTATTATTTATTTATTATTTATTTTTATTTATTTCTTCACTTTTTTGTGTATCCGATTTCTCAATATCCATCCACCCAATTTCTCTCAATTTTGACACAGTCATAGGTCATCATCATGAGACGTGACAGGAAACTTTTCAAGGTCATCAAATCATCGTGACGTCATCCAGGCGCCATTTTGTGAAATCACATTATCCATCATATCTTCATGATGCGTCATCAAAGGTCATTCATATTTATATCACATATACTTCAGGTGAAGGGTCAACCGGTCATGTCATCAAAGGTCACATAAAGGTCATGACGCGCGCGTATGTGCGCGTCAAAATTTAAAATTGCTCAAAATCACTTAACTATTAAACGAGAGTACGAATCAGGTCATTTTAAGCATTTCAAAATGTTCCGTCCGTTCTTGTCCCCGCGCGCGTTGTGCGCGCTCACGGCGCGCGGAAAAGGTTAAATTCAAAATGTTTACATGATTTGGATTCCTCTAAACGTAATTGACAATTTACATTAATTTCAGTCACTCTTCATATTTCATAAGGCCGTGAGCGTCCGTCAAAGTTCAAAATCCGCGCGTGCTGCTATGGGCAATATAATGCAAATTTCATCAAAAACATGCCATTTTAAAAATCGAAATAGCTCTTCAGATAGTCCATCGACCCCCAATTTTTGTATCATGGTTGGAGAAAGCATGAGTTGGAGATATGATTTCATACCACCCTGACTCGTACAAAGTGAAACAAAGTCATCATATTGGCATCTAAACTCAAACAATTGTATTTTGTTGATGACGTCATTTTTGTCTTTGTTTAATTGAGATTATCTCACTTATCAGTGATCGATTTTCACCCAGATTTTAATATGTTGTAGCTTAGATAATTTTCTATCAGAAATTTGTCATTTATTATCATTAATATGACGTCATCATAGTGAAATATTCGATTAAAGGCGACAATGCATAATTTGTCATATTTGCGTGTTATGTCTATGGGAGGTCACTTATTTCAAAACATGAATCTGCATGACAATGTGTTTTGACCAGTATCTCGGTTGTTATTCTACATTTTTCTCCTAAATTTAAGTATGTTGTCGCTGAGACTATATGTTATCTAAATCACCCCTCATTTTTCCGATAAGATGTCAGAATCACGCTCATGATCATAATCATCATCATTATCATAATGATGATAATCATCCTCATCAACATCATCATGATCATGATCATCATAATCATTACTATCAAGATCATCATCATCATAATCATCATTGTTTACATGTCTATATAACTTCTCCCTTTTTCAATATAGTAAATATTATAATCTATTATAAGACTTGAAGACAGACCACCTTATTCGTCTTCGTGACGAATTAAATTTCTAGTTAGGTGGTCTGTCAACGACAGATCACCTATTGTTTTCGTCAGAATTTTCTTTCTTCTTTATTATTATTATTATTCTTTATTTTTATTTATTGTTCCCACTTTTTTGTTCCGACGATAACTCACGATCAGTTCAGTCAATTTCGTTCAATTTTGGCACAGTCATAGGTCATTGTCATAAGACGTGACAGGAACATTTTCAAGGTCATCAAGTCTTCATGACGTCATCCAGGCGCCATTTTGTGTTTTTTTTGGTACTTTTTACTCATGATCATATCTTCATAACGGAAAGGCATTTCTCATTTATATTTATCATGATTAGGGTCAATATTCGTCCGGTCAGTTTTAGGTCAGAAAACGCGCGCGCATGCGTACGTCCGCGCGTTAGCGCGCGCGCAAAAAATAAAAATGCTTCAAATCGTCTCAAAATAATTTTGCATACGTTTTAGGCCATTTTAAGCATTTTGCAAAAAAACGCGCACACGCGCATGGGCGCGCGTTTTCTCGTGTCCTGGCATTTGGCAACATAAAATCGCCAATTTTTTTCCGTCATCATATCTGACACATTCTTTCAAGCATTTTGATACATTGTTCACCTTTTTCTGCCCAATAATAACGGAATGAGCGTCCGTTTAAGATAATGTCCGTGCGTGCGAGCTCTTGTAGTACATAGCATATATGGGCAAAAACATCCCATTTTAAAAATCGAAACAGCTCTTCAGATAGTCCATTGACCCTCAATTTTTATATCATGGTTGGAAAAAGCATGAGTTGGACATATGATTTCATACCACCCTGACTCGTACAAAGTGAAACAAAGTCTTAATATTGGCATCTAAACTCCAAAAAATGTATTTTGTTGATGACGTCATTTTTTTCTTTGTTTAATTGAGATTATCTCACGTATCGGTGATCGATTTTCACCCAGATTTTAATATGTTGTAGCTTAGATAATTTTCTATCAGAAATTTGTCATATATTATCATTTAGATGACGTCATCATAGTATAATATTCGATTAAAGGCGGCAATGCATAATTTGTCATATTTGCGTGTTATGTCTATGGGAGGTCACTTTTTTCAAAACATGAATCTGCATGACAGTGTGTTTTGACCAGTGTCTCGGTTGTTATTCAAAACAGTTTTCAACCAAATCTTAATATGTTGTAGCTGAGACTATATGCTATCTAAATATTTTCTCATTTTTTCAATCAGATGTCAGGATCATGCTCATACTCATCATCGTCATCATCAATATCATCATGGTCTGAAGATGATAATCATCAACATCATCATGATCATGATCATTATCATCATTAACATTATCGTTTTTATCATCATATAACATTATCATTATCATCATCACCTTTACTATCATGATCATCACCATGTTCATCATGATCATCATTGTTTACATGTCTATATAACTTCTCCCATTCTCAAATCTATCATAAGACTTAGACAGACCACCTTATTCGTCTTCGTGACGAATTAAATTTCTAGTTAGGTGGTCTGTTATCAACAGACCACCTATTGATTTCGTCAGAATTTTCTTTATTATTATTATTCTTTATTTTTATTTCTTCCCGTTATTTGTGCCCAGGATAACTTCAAGTTTGGTTTAGTCAATTTGATTCAATTTTGGCACAGTCATAGGTCATTGTCATGACACGTGACTAGAACATTTTCAAGGTCATCAAGTTATCGTGACGTCATCCAGGCGCCATTTTGTGAAATCACATTATCCATCATATCTTCATGATGCATCAGCAAAGGTCATTCATATTCATATCATATATACTTCAGGTCAAGGGTCAACAGGTCATGTCATCAAAGGTCACATAAAGGTCATGACGCGCGCGTATGTGCGCGTCAAAATTTTAAATTGCTCAAAATCACTAAACTATTAAACGAGAGTACGAATCAGGTCATTTTAAGCATTTTTAAATTTTCCGTCCGTAAGTGTCCCCGCGCGTGGTGTGCGCGCTCACAGAGCGTGGAGAAGGTCAAATTCAAAATGTTTACATGATTTAGATTCCTCTAAACGTAATTGGCAATTTACATTAATTTCAGTCACTCTTTATATTTCATAAGGCCGTATGCGTGCGTCAAAGTTCAAAATCCGCGCGTACTGCTATGGGCAATATAATGCAAATTTGATCAAAAACATGCCATTTTAAAAATCGAAATAGCTCTTAAGATAGTCCATCGACCCCCAATTTTTAAATCATGGTTGGAGAAATCATGAGTTGGAGATATGATTTCATACCACCCTGACTCGTACAAAGTGAAACAAAGTCATCATATTGGCATCTAAACTCAAACAAATGTTTTTTGTTGATGACGTCATTTTTGTCTTTGTTTAATTGAGATTATCTCACTTATCGGTGATCGATTTTCTCCCAGAATTTAATATGTTGTAGCTGGGATAATTCTCTATCAAAAATATACCTTTCATTTTTCATTTTGATGACGTCATCATAGTTAAATATTCCATTAAATGCGACAATGCATAATTTGTCATGTTTGCGTGTTATGTCTATGGGAGGTCACTTTTTTCAAAACATGAATCTGCATGACAAGGTGTTTTGACCAGTATCTCGGTTGTTATTCAACAGTTTTCTCCCAAATTTTAGTATGTTGTAGCTGAGATTATCTGCTATTTAAATATTTCCTTATTTTTTCAATCAGATGTCAGGATCATGCTTGTGCTCATCATCATCATTAACATTATCGTTTTTATCATCATATAACATTATCATTATCATCATCACCTTTACTATCATGATCATCATGGTGATCATGATCATCATTGTTTACATGTGTATATAACTTCTCCCATTCTCAATTCTATCATAAGACTTAGACAGACCACCTTATTCGTCTTCGTGACGAATTAAATTTCTAGTTAGGTGGTCTGTTATCAACAGACCACCTATTGATTTCGTCAGAATTTTCTTTATTATTATTATTATTATTATTATTATTATTATTATTTATTTTTATTTCTTCCCGTTTTTTGTGCCCCGGATAACTCAAGTTTGGTTTAGTTAATTTCAATAAATTTTGGCACAACTATAGTTCATTGTCATGAGACATGACATGAACATTTTCAAGGTCATTAGGTTATCGTGACGTCATCCATGCGCCATTTTGTGAAATCATGTTATCCATCATATCTTCATGATGCGTACTCAAAGTTCATTCATATTCATATCACATATACTTCAGGTCATGGGTCAACAGGTCATGTCATCAAAGGTCACATAAAGGTCATGACGCGCGCGTATGTGCGCGTCAAAATTTAAAATTGCTCAAAATCACTAAACTATTAAACGAGAGTACGAATCAGGTCATTTTAAGCATTTCAAAATTTTCCGTCCGTAAGTGTCCCCGCGCGCGGTGTGCGCGCTCACAGCGCGCGGAAAAGGTCAAATTCAAAATGTTTACATGATTTGAATTCCTCTTAACGTAATTGACAATTTACATTAATTTCAGTCACTCTTCATATTTCATAAGGCCGTGAGCGTGCGTCAAAGTTCAAAATCTGCGCGTGCTACTATGGACAATGTAATGCAAATTTGATCAAAAACATGCTATTTTAAAAATCAAAATAGCTCTTCAGATAGTCCATCGACCCCCAATTTTTATATCATGGTTGGAGAAAGCATGAGTTGGAGATATGATTTCATACCACCCTGACTCGTACAAAGTGAAACAAAGTCATCATATTGGCATCTAAACTCAAACAAATGTATTTTGTTGATGACGTCATTTTTGTCTTTGTTTAATTGAGATTATCTCACTTATCCGTGATCGATTTTATTCCAGATTTTGATATGTTGTAGCTGAGATCATTTTCTATCCAAAACATGTCATTCATTTTTCATTAGGATGACGTCATCATAGTGAAATATTCGATTAAAGGCGACAATGCATAATTTGTCATATTTGCGTGTTATGTCTACGGGAGGTCACTTATTTCAAAACATGAATCTGCATGACAATGTGTTTTGACCAGTATCTCGGTTGTTATTCAACAGTTTTCTCCCAAATTTTAGTATGTTGTAGCTGAGACTATTTGCTATCTAAATATTTCCTCATTTTTTTCAATCAGATGTCAGGATCATGCTCATGCTCATCATCATCATTAACATTATCGTTTTTATCATCATATAACATTATCATTATCATCATCACCTTTACTATCATGATCATCATCATGGTCATCATAATCATCATTGTTTACATGTCTATATAACTTCTCCCTTTTTCAATATAGTAAATATCATAATCTATTATAAGAATTGAAGACAGACCACCTTATTCGTCTTCGTGACGAATTAAATTTCTAGTTAGGTGGTCTGTTATCAACAGACCACCTATTGATTTCGTCAGAATTTTCTTTATTATTATTATTATTATTATTATTATTATTATTTATTTTTATTTCTTCCCGTTTTTTGTGCCCCGGATAACTCAAGTTTGGTTTAGTTAATTTCAATAAATTTCGGCACAATCATAGTTCATTGTCATGAGACATGACATGAACATTTTCAAGGTCATTAGGTTATCGTGACGTCATCCATGCGCCATTTTGTGATATCACGTTTTTCATCATATCTTCATGATGCATACTCAAATTCCATTCATATTCATATCACATATACTTCAGGTCAAGGGTCAACAGGTCATGTCATCAAAGGTCACATAAAGGTCATGACGCGCGCGTATGTGCGCGTCAAAATTTAAAATTGCTCAAAATCACTAAACTATTAAACGAGAGTACGAATCAGGTCATTTTAAGCATTTCAAAATTTTCCGTCCGTAAGTGTCCCCGCGCGCGGTGTGCGCGCTCACAGCGCGCGGAAAAGGTCAAATTCAAAATGTTTACATGATTTGGATTCCTCTTAACGTAATTGACAATTTACATTAATTTCAGTCACTCTTCATATTTCATAAGGCCGTATGCGTGCGTCAAAGTTCAAAATCCGCGCGTACTGCTATGGGCAATATAATGCAAATTTGATCAAAAACATGCCATTTTAAAAATCGAAATAGCTCTTAAGATAGTCCATCGACCCCCAATTTTTAAATCATGGTTGGAGAAATCATGAGTTGGAGATATGATTTCATACCACCCTGACTCGTACAAAGTGAAACAAAGTCATCATATTGGCATCTAAACTCAAACAAATGTTTTTTGTTGATGACGTCATTTTTGTCTTTGTTTAATTGAGATTATCTCACTTATCGGTGATCGATTTTCTCCCAGAATTTAATATGTTGTAGCTGGGATAATTCTCTATCAAAAATATACCTTTCATTTTTCATTTTGATGACGTCATCATAGTTAAATATTCCATTAAATGCGACAATGCATAATTTGTCATGTTTGCGTGTTATGTCTATGGGAGGTCACTTTTTTCAAAACATGAATCTGCATGACAAGGTGTTTTGACCAGTATCTCGGTTGTTATTCAACAGTTTTCTCCCAAATTTTAGTATGTTGTAGCTGAGATTATCTGCTATTTAAATATTTCCTTATTTTTTCAATCAGATGTCAGGATCATGCTTGTGCTCATCATCATCATTAACATTATCGTTTTTATCATCATATAACATTATCATTATCATCATCACCTTTACTATCATGATCATCATGGTGATCATGATCATCATTGTTTACATGTGTATATAACTTCTCCCATTCTCAATTCTATCATAAGACTTAGACAGACCACCTTATTCGTCTTCGTGACGAATTAAATTTCTAGTTAGGTGGTCTGTTATCAACAGACCACCTATTGATTTCGTCAGAATTTTCTTTATTATTATTATTATTATTATTATTATTATTATTATTTATTTTTATTTCTTCCCGTTTTTTGTGCCCCGGATAACTCAAGTTTGGTTTAGTTAATTTCAATAAATTTTGGCACAACTATAGTTCATTGTCATGAGACATGACATGAACATTTTCAAGGTCATTAGGTTATCGTGACGTCATCCATGCGCCATTTTGTGAAATCATGTTATCCATCATATCTTCATGATGCGTACTCAAAGTTCATTCATATTCATATCACATATACTTCAGGTCATGGGTCAACAGGTCATGTCATCAAAGGTCACATAAAGGTCATGACGCGCGCGTATGTGCGCGTCAAAATTTAAAATTGCTCAAAATCACTAAACTATTAAACGAGAGTACGAATCAGGTCATTTTAAGCATTTCAAAATTTTCCGTCCGTAAGTGTCCCCGCGCGCGGTGTGCGCGCTCACAGCGCGCGGAAAAGGTCAAATTCAAAATGTTTACATGATTTGAATTCCTCTTAACGTAATTGACAATTTACATTAATTTCAGTCACTCTTCATATTTCATAAGGCCGTGAGCGTGCGTCAAAGTTCAAAATCTGCGCGTGCTACTATGGACAATGTAATGCAAATTTGATCAAAAACATGCTATTTTAAAAATCAAAATAGCTCTTCAGATAGTCCATCGACCCCCAATTTTTATATCATGGTTGGAGAAAGCATGAGTTGGAGATATGATTTCATACCACCCTGACTCGTACAAAGTGAAACAAAGTCATCATATTGGCATCTAAACTCAAACAAATGTATTTTGTTGATGACGTCATTTTTGTCTTTGTTTAATTGAGATTATCTCACTTATCCGTGATCGATTTTATTCCAGATTTTGATATGTTGTAGCTGAGATCATTTTCTATCCAAAACATGTCATTCATTTTTCATTAGGATGACGTCATCATAGTGAAATATTCGATTAAAGGCGACAATGCATAATTTGTCATATTTGCGTGTTATGTCTACGGGAGGTCACTTATTTCAAAACATGAATCTGCATGACAATGTGTTTTGACCAGTATCTCGGTTGTTATTCAACAGTTTTCTCCCAAATTTTAGTATGTTGTAGCTGAGACTATTTGCTATCTAAATATTTCCTCATTTTTTTCAATCAGATGTCAGGATCATGCTCATGCTCATCATCATCATTAACATTATCGTTTTTATCATCATATAACATTATCATTATCATCATCACCTTTACTATCATGATCATCATCATGGTCATCATAATCATCATTGTTTACATGTCTATATAACTTCTCCCTTTTTCAATATAGTAAATATCATAATCTATTATAAGAATTGAAGACAGACCACCTTATTCGTCTTCGTGACGAATTAAATTTCTAGTTAGGTGGTCTGTTATCAACAGACCACCTATTGATTTCGTCAGAATTTTCTTTATTATTATTATTATTATTATTATTATTATTATTTATTTTTATTTCTTCCCGTTTTTTGTGCCCCGGATAACTCAAGTTTGGTTTAGTTAATTTCAATAAATTTCGGCACAATCATAGTTCATTGTCATGAGACATGACATGAACATTTTCAAGGTCATTAGGTTATCGTGACGTCATCCATGCGCCATTTTGTGATATCACGTTTTTCATCATATCTTCATGATGCATACTCAAATTCCATTCATATTCATATCACATATACTTCAGGTCAAGGGTCAACAGGTCATGTCATCAAAGGTCACATAAAGGTCATGACGCGCGCGTATGTGCGCGTCAAAATTTAAAATTGCTCAAAATCACTAAACTATTAAACGAGAGTACGAATCAGGTCATTTTAAGCATTTCAAAATTTTCCGTCCGTAAGTGTCCCCGCGCGCGGTGTGCGCGCTCACAGCGCGCGGAAAAGGTCAAATTCAAAATGTTTACATGATTTGGATTCCTCTTAACGTAATTGACAATTTACATTAATTTCAGTCACTCTTCATATTTCATAAGGCCGTGAGCGTGCGTCAAAGTTCAAAATCCGCGCGTACTGCTATGGGCAATATAATGGAAATTTGATCAAAAACATGCAATTTTAAAAATCGAAATAGCTCTTCAGATAGTCCGTCGAACCCCAATTTTTATATCATGGTTGGAAAGAGCATGAGTTGGAGATATGATTTCATACCACCCTGACTCGTACAAAGTGAAACAAAGTCATCATATTGGCATCTAAACTCAAACAAATGTATTTTGTTGATGACGTCATTTTTGTCTTTGTTTAATTGAGATTATCTCACTTATCGGTGATCAATCTTCTCCCAGATTTTAATATGTTGTAGCTGTGATAATTTTCTATCAGAAATATGTTATTTATTTTTCATTTAGATGACGTCATCATAGTAAAATATTCGATTAAAGGCGACAATGCATAATTTGTCATATTTGCGTGTTATGTCTATGGGAGGTCACTTTTTTCAAAACATGAATGTGCATGACATTGTGTTTTGACCAGTATCTCGGTTTTTATTCAACAGTTTTCTCCCAAACTTTAGTATGTTGTCGCTGAGACTATATGTTATCTAGATCACCCCTCATTTTTCCGAAAAGATGTCAGAATCACGCTCATGATCATGATCATCATCATTATCATAATGATGATAATCATCCTCATCAACATCATCATGATCATGATCATCATAATCATTACCATCCAGATCATCATCATCATAATCATCAATGTTTACATGTATATATAACTTCCCCCTTTTTCAATATAGTAAATATTATAATCTATTATAAGACTTGAAGACAGACCACCTTATTCGTCTTCGTGACGAATTAAATTTCTAGTATTTTAATTGAATTTGTACAAAAACACAATTCAATTAAAATAAATTTGTGACCACTTTTTTGTGTGCAGTATTACTCAAAATTGAACCGTGCAAATTCAATTAAATTTGACACAGTCATAGGTCATCTTCTTAAGACGTGACAGGAACATTTTCAAGTTCATTAAAATATCGTGACGTCATCCAGGCGCCATTTTGTGAAGTGCTCTGAGAATCAACTAATGATCATATCTTCATAACCGTAAATCATTTCTCATTCATATGTATAACGATTAAGGTCAATATCCGTCCGGTCAACTTAAGGTAAAAAAACGCGCGCGTACGCGTCCGTCCGCGCGTCGGTGCGCGCAAAAATAAAAAATGCTCATAATCACTTTTTGATCAAATTAGAGTACGTTTTAGGCCATTTCAAGCATTTCGAAAATTTCGAAAATTTTCGCAAGTATAAATTTGCGCGCACGTTTGTGTTCGTAATGGTCGTACGCAACCTAGAATCGCCTTTTTTGGTCTATCATAGTATTGCCCATTTTATTCCGAACAATTTGATACCATGTTTATCTCTTTATGACCATTAATAACGAAATGAGCGTCCGTTCAAGGTAAAGTCCGTTCGAACCCTAAATTAACTCATGACGTCATCATGATTGCCTCCGTTCAAGGTAAATGTCCGTGCGTGCGAGCTCTTGTAATACATGGCAAATATGGGCAAAAACATGCCTATACAAAATCCATTGTAGCTCTTCAGAATGGATAGATACCCCCAATTCTTTTTAATATTTAGATAGATTATGAGTCGGAGATATGATTTCATGTCTCATTTGACCCTCAATTAACTCATGACGTCATCATAATGGCCTCCAAACTCAAAATTTCAATTTGCAAATTATGACGTTAGCATATTTTTGGAAATTTCACTGTATCTCTGTAAATATTGATCGATTTTCTTCCAAATTTTGATATGTTGTAGCCGAGACAATTTTCTACAAATAAAGTCACGACGTATTTTTAATTTTGACAATGGCATCATGGCGTATTTTTGTGATTAAAGGAGGCATGTCAATCTTTCACATTTTGCGTGTATTCTCTATGGGATATGACTTTTTCTCAAAACTGGATTCTACATTCTTGTCTCTCGCGAGCAATATCTCCGTCGCTTTATTTTCGTTTACGCTGAGCTTTGAGTATGTTGTAGCTGAGACAATGAGCTATCACAAGTGTGCCATTTATTTCTCAATCAGATGTCGGGATCATGCTCATATTTCAATTACAAAGTGGGATTTGAGAATTCCATTTTTCGTTTACGTGTAATCTCTATGGGAAATGTTTTGGTATATCGGTAACGCACTTGACTTCCGACCTCGAGGTCCCTGGTTCGAGTCCGGGCGTCTCCAACAATTTGTTTTCGTCACTTTTTTTTCTTTTTGACCTTTCACTGTACCATCTCCTTTGAATATTAAAACACGTACAATCGCAAATAATGTAATAAACAACCATATTTACTTTATTACCCTATTATCACTTGATCCATTATTCTTCATTCATCAATTCATATCTCAATACATCATTTTACATTGACATCTTTTTATTGGGTAATTGAATTGAAGATGAGCATGATCATAAGAATTGAAGACAGACCACCTTATTCGTCTTCGTGACGAATTAAATTTCTAGTTTATTTTTATTTCTTCCCATTTTTTGTGCCCCGGATAACTCAAGTTTGGTTTAGTTAATTTCAATAAATTTCAGCACAATTATAGTTCATTATCATGAGACATGACATGAACATTTTCAAGGTCATTAGGTTATCGTGACGTCATCCATGCGCCATTTTGTGAAATCACGTTATCCATCATATCTTCATGATGCGTACTCAAAGTTCATTCATATTCATATCACATATACTTCAGGTCAAGGGTCAACAGGTCATGTCATCAAAGGTCACATATAGGTCATGACGCGCGCGTATGTGCGCGTCAAAATTTTAAATTGTTCAAAATCACTAAACTATTAAACGAGAGTACGAATCAGGTCATTTTAAGCATTTCAAAATTTTCCGTCCGTAAGTGTCCCCGCGCGCGGTGTGCGCGCTCACAGCGCGCGGAAAAGGTCAAATTCAAAATGTTTACATGATTTGGATTCCTCTTAACGTAATTGACAATTTACATTAATTTCAGTCACTCTTCATATTTCATAAGGCCGTGAGCGTGCGTCAAAGTTCAAAATCCGCGCGTACTGCTATGGGCAATATAATGCAAATTTGATCAAAAACATGCCATTTTAAAAATCGAAATAGCTCTTCAGATAGTCCATCGACCCCCAATTTTTATATCATGGTTGGAAAAACCATGAGTTGTAGATATGATTTCATACCACCCTGACTCGTACAAAGTGAAACAAAGTCATGAATTTGGCATCTAAACTCAAACAAATGTATTTTGTTGATGACGTCATTTTTGTCTTTGTTTAATTGAGATTATCTCACTTATCGGTGATCGATTTTCTCCCAGAATTTAATATGTTGTAGCTGAGATAAATCTCTATCAAAAATATTTCATTCATTTTTCATTTCGATGACGTCATCATAGTAAAATATTCGATTAAAGGCGACAATGCATAATTTGTCATATTTTCGTGTTATGTCTATGGGAGGTCACTTATTTCAAAACAAGAATCTGCATGACAATGTGTTTTTACCAGTATCTCGGTTGTTATACAACATTTTTCTCCTAAATTTTAGTATGTTGTCGCTGAGACTATATGTTATCTAAATCACCCCTCATTTTTCCGATAAGATGTCAGAATCACGCTCATGATCATAATCATCATCATTATCATAATGATGATAATCATCCTCATCAACATCATCATGATCATCATCATCATAATCATTACTATCAAGATCATCATCATCATAATCATCATTGTTTACATGTCTATATAACTTCTCCCTTTTTCAATATAGTAAATATTATAATCTATTATAAGACTTGAAGACAGACCACCTTATTCGTCTTCGTGACGAATTAAATTTCTAGTATTTTAATTGAATTTGTACAAAAACACAATTCAATTAAAAATGAATTTGTGACCACTCTTTTGTGTGCACGATTACTCAAAATTGAACCGTCTAATTTCTTTCAAATTTAACACAGTCATAGGTCATCATCTTAAGACGTGACAGGAACATTTTCAAGTTCATCAACATATCGTGACGTCATCCAGGCGCCATTTTGTGAAGTGCTCTGAGAATCAACTCATGATCATATCTTCATAACCGTAAATCAATTCTTATTCATATTTATAACGATTATGGTCAATATCAATCCGGTCAACTTAAGGTCAATAAATGCGCGCGTGCGCGTCCGTCCGCGCGTCGGTGCGCGCAAAAATAAAAAATGCTCATAATCACTTTTTGATCAAATTAGAGTACGTTTTAGGCCATTTCAAGCATTTCGAGAATTTTGCGTGCGCACACGTTTCCGCGCGCATAAATTTGCGCGCACGTTTTTGTTCGTAATGGTCGAACGCAACCTAGAAACGCCATTTGTTGTCTTACATAGTATTGCCCATTTTTTTCCGAACAATTTGATACCATGTTTATCTCTTTATGACCATTAATAACGAAATGAGCGTCCGTTCAAGGTAAATGTCTGTGCGTGCGACCTCTTTTAATACATAGCATATGGGCAAAAACATGCCTATACGAAATACTTTATTAACCGTATAGAACAAATATTATTGCTCGATCTGAAAAGTCAACGGCAAAATGCGTGGGAAAGTAGTGAGCAATAATCGAGCCAGTTGTACATTTCATCGCGCACCAGCTGCTGGTGACCATGACAATGTATATTACGCATATAACAAAATGCGCACTATGAGCGAACTCCATTGTGACGTAACAATCACACCCTAGGCATACTGTTTGCAGTGTATCTCTGTAAATGTTGATCAATTTTATTTTCTTCCAAATTTTGATATGTTTTAGCTGAGACAATTTTCAACAAATGCCGTCGCCACAATTTTTAATTTTGACAAAAGCATCATGGCGTATTTTTGCGATTAAAGGAGGCATGTCAATTTTTCACATTTTGCGTGTATTCTCTATGGGACATGACTTTTTCTCAAATCTGGATTCTACATTCCTGTCTTTTGCGAGCAATATCGCCGTTTTTTGCGCTTGGTTTTTGTTGATTTTTGAGTATATTGTAGCTGAGACTATATGCTATCTAAATATTTCCTCACTTTTTTCAATCAGATGTCAGGATCTTGCTTATGATCATGATCATCATCATTATCATAATGATGATAATCATCCCCATCAAAATCTTCATGATCATGATTATCATCATCATTATCATTATTATCATCGTCATCATCATCACCATTATCATTATCATTATCATAATGATGATAATCATCCTCATCAACATCATCATGATCATGATTATCATCATCATGATTATCATTATCGTCATCATGAAAATAATGATAATCATGATTAAGTAGTTTATTTTCAATACTTTGTGTCATATTCATTATTACTTCATTATTGAACGACAAATCAGGAAACGCAAATGCGTTATGGGATGTTATGCGACGTCTTACTAAGAAAAGTCAGTCTAAAAATATAATATTGAATGTAAACGATGTTGAAATATCAGACTTAAAGGAGGTTGTAGAATATTTTAATACCTATTTTGTTGACTCCGTTTCTGAACTCACTAAAGGTTTTGAGCTCGAGACCGAAACTATTAAGAGATGTGAATCACTTGAAGAAAATCTGGAAAAACAAACAAACGGTGATTTACTTTACTTTTCAAATATCTCGATAGATTTCGTCATCAAACAGATAAAATCATATACTTGCAAAAAAGCAACTGGGTATGATGAACTCTCTGTTAAAATACTGAAATATATCTGTGATATTCCTCATGTAATGGAAAGTTTAGTATATATACTCAATTTGTCTTTGCATTCTTCAGTATACCCTGATGCCCGAGTCCAACCAATTCCCAAAGGAGGGGATACAGCCATAATGAAAAACTACAGACCCGTGTCTATATTGCCGATTTTATCTAAAATAATTGAAAGGGCAGTTTATTTAAATATCTTTGAATATCTGTCTCAGCATAATCTATTTTATAAGAACCAATTTGGATTTCGTCCTAAGCACTCATGTGAAACAGCCCTATTGTGCATGGTTAACCAGTGGTCAGTCAATGTAGACAAAGGGTATTTAAATGGTGTAGCTTTTATAGATCTCCGACGTGCATTCGATACAGTCAATCACTCTCTCCTCTTAAATAGATTACATCAATATGGTTGCTCTCCGCATGTAATTAAATGGTTTGAATCATACTTGAAAAATCGCCAACAATTTGTCTCATTAGGGAAAGAAAAATCAACATTTAGAAATATAACAATGGGAGTTCCACAAGGGTCCATCCTGGCCCCGCTCCTTTTTACTCTATTTGTTAATGACCTCCCATGTTCCATCTCAAATGGCATTGTTTATATGTATGCGGATGATACTACTATTTCTGTATGTGGTAAAACTAAGCAAGAGGTAGAACTCAAACTGACAAAAGCTCTTGGTGAACTGAATTCTTGGCTGAATAAAAATAAGTTGATTTTGAATAGTGATAAAACCAAAACGATGCTGCTAGGATCAAAGCAAAAGCTTAGATCATTAGATAACAGTATGCTGTCGATTGAATTAAATAGATGCCAATTGGAATGTGTATATACATATAAATGTTTGGGAGTTATAATTGATAACAGTCTTGACTTTAAAAAACATATCGAAAGTATTGCTTTAACTGTGAAACAGAAATTAGGAACTATTCGTCGATGTAAACATTATTTTGATAAAGCACAATTGAACAAACTGTACTGGGCTTTTGTAGTGCCCCATTTAATGTACTGTTGTACCGTTTGGTCTGGGAGATCTGAAGCAAACCATAGTAAACTGGAAAGATTACATAAGAGGGCAGCATATATGATATCTCGTTTTTCCTGGGAAACCCCATCTGAACAAGTGTTTGAAATTCTATCCTGGCCGAAAGTAGATCATCTGTTTTTTAGAGCATCTTGTTGCATGATTCATAAATGCTTACATAAAGCTGCACCTGAAGTACTAGGTGATAAGTTTATTTATATTGAAGCGATATCATCTCGAACAACAAGGAGCACAAATAAGATGCTAATTAGGATGCCACATGTTCGTACGACCTTTTATCAGAAGTCATTTCTTGTCACAGGTCCATCAAACTGGAATAAATTACCCGAACGTATTCGATTTATAAAAAATATGAAACCATTTAAACAAGAATTGGCAAAATGGCAAAAGACATCCACATTTTAATATGATTATGGTATGATATAACTCTTCTTTTTCTCCTCTTTTTATATATTTTATCATATCTTCTTCTTGTTTTCTCTTGTTGGTTTGTTAATGTGGTTGTATGTTGCTGTTGTTGTTGTTTTTTTTTTTTAATAACTTTTTACTGTTTGCTTCAATAGGATATATGGCATTTACATATTTGTATCATATACATTTTACTAATTTCGTTATTCTCTATGTTCAAATCCTTTTTTATAACCTGGTTTGCAATTTTAGTTTGTTAAAATCGTATTTTGTAACTGTCTATATTTATTTATATTTTTATATTTGTATCATATACATTTTAATCATTTCGTTATTCTTTATAATCAAATCCTTATTTATAACCTGGTTTGCAATTTTTTGTTTGTTAAATTCGAATTTTGTAATTTTCTATATTTATTTATATTTTGATATGTTGATGAAATGTATATACTTGTTTGTGTCATGAAGGGCCTCAACGAAAACCAGTATTTGTTTGCTGATTGGGCTACCCTTCTTTTTAAAGATGTGTTATAAATAAATAAATAAATAAATTCATTAGGCCTACTTATTTTAATATTTGTTTGCATTAAATTTGATCATGATCATTATGAATCATGATAATTTCTCAATATTTCGTTCATCAGTTCAGCTCATTAGTTTAGTTCAGTTCATCAGTTCATCCGTTAAGCTTATCAATTCAGTTCATTTCACGACAGTTCAATCTATCACTTCATCAGTTCATTAGTACTTAACATCAATTCATATCTCAATACATCATTTTACATTAACATCATTTTATTGGGTAATTGAATTGAAGATGAGCATGATCATAAGAATTGAAGCCAGACCACCTAATTCGTCCCCATGACGAATTAAATTTCTAGTATTTTAATTGAATTTGTACAAAAACACAATTCAATTAAAATAAATTTGTGACCACTCTTTTGTGTGCACGATTACTCAAAATTGAACCGTCCAATTTCTTTCAAATTTAACACAGTCATAGGTCATCATCTTAAGACGTGACAGGAACATTTTCAAGTTCGACAAAATATCGTGACGTCATCCAGGCGCCATTTTGTGAAGTGCTCTGAGAATCAACTCATGATCATATCTTCATAACCGTAAATCATTTCTCATTCATATTTATAACAATTATGGTCAATATACATCCGGTCAACTTAAGGTCAATAAACGCGCGCGTACGCGTCCGTCCGCGCGTCGGTGCGCGAAAAAATAAAAAATGCTCATAATCACTTTTTGATCAAATTAGAGTACGTTTTAGGCCATTTCAAGCATTTCGAGATTTTTGCGTGGGCACACCTTTGCGCGCGCATAAATTTGCGCGCGCGTTTGTGTTCGTAATGGTCTTACGCAACCTAGAATCGCCTTTTTTGTCTATCATAGTATTGCCCATTTTATTCCGAACAATTTGATACCATGTTTATCTCTTTATGACCATTAATAACGAAATGAGCGTCAGTTTAAGGTAAACGTATGTGCGTGCGAGCTCTTGTAATACATAGCATATATGGGCAAAAACATGCCTATACGAAATACATTATTAACTGTATAGAACAAAATATTATGGCTCGATCTGAAAAGTCAACGGCAAAATGCGTGTGAAACTAGTGAGCAATAATTGACCCAGTTGTACATTTCATCGCGCACCAGCTGCTGGTGACAATGACAATGTATTACGTGTATAACAAAATGCGCACTATGCCCGAACTCCATTGTGACGTAAAAATCACACCCTAGGCAAACTGATTGCAGTGTATCGAAAATTCGTCAGCATATTTTTGGAAAATTGATTGTATTTCTGTAAATGTTGATCAATTTTCTTCCAAATTTTGATATGTTTTAGCTGAGACAATTTTCAACAAATGTCGTTGCCACGATTTTTCATTTTGACAAAAGCATCATGGCGTATTTTTGCGATTAAAGGAGGCATGTCAATTTTTCACATTTTGCGTGTATTCTCTATGGGACATGACTTTTTCTAAAATCTGGATTCTACATTCCTGTCTTTTGCGAGCAATATATCGACATTATTTCTGCTTGGATTATGTTGATTTTCGAGTATGTTGTAGCTGAGACTATATGTTATCTAAATCACCCCACATTCTTCCAATAGGATTCGAGGATCACGCTCATGATCATCATCATTGTCTTAATGATGACGATTCTTGTCTCTCGCGAGCAATATCTCCGTCGTTTTATTTTCGTTTACGCTGAGCTTTGAGTATGTTGTAGCTGAGACAATGAGCTATCACAAGTGTGCCATTTATTTCTCGATCAGATGCCGGGATCATGCTCATATTTCACTTACAAAGTGGGATTTGAGAATTCCATTTTTCGTTTACGTGTACTCTCTATGGGAAATGTTTTGGTCTACCGGTAACGCACTTGACTTCCGACCTCGAGGTCCCTGGTTCGAGTCTGGGCGTCTCCAACAATTTTTTTTTCTTCACTTTTTTTTCTTTTTGACCTTTTACTGTACCATCTCCTTTGAATATTAAAACACGTACAATCGCAAATAATGTAATAAACAACCATATTTACTTTATTATTACCCTATTATCACTTGATCCATTACTTTTTGAGTGTTATCCTTATGGGAGATGACTTTTTCTCAAATCTGGATTCTACATTCTTGTCTTTTGCGAGCAATATCGCCGTTATTTCAGCTTGATTTTTGTTGATTTTTGAGTATGTTGTAGCTGAGACTATATTGCTATATAAATATCCCCTCACTTTTTTGGCAATCAGATGTCAAGATCACGCTCATGATCATGATCATGATCATTATCATTATCGTCATCATGACAATCATGATCATGATCAAGTAGTTAATTTCTCAATACTTTGTGTCATATTCATTAGGCCTACTTATTTTGATATTTTTTCCCATTAAATTTGATCACGATCATCAACAATCATTATAATTTATAAATATTTCGTTCATCAGTTCAGCTCATCAGTTTAGTTAAGTTCATAAGTTTATCCGTTTAGCTCATGAATTCAGTTCATTTCACATCAGTTTAATCTATCAGTTCATCAGTTCATCAGTACTTCATGAAGACAGACCACCTAATTCGTCCCCATGACGAATTAAATTTCTAGTTAGGTGGTCTGTTATCAACAGACCACCTATTGATTTCGTCAGAATTTTCTTTATTATTTATTTTTATTTCTTCCCGTTTTTTGTGCCCAGGATAACTTCAAGTTTGGTTTAGTCAATTTGATTCAATTTTGGCACAGTCATAGGTCATTGTCATGACTCGTGTCTAGAACATTTTCAAGGTCATCAAGTTATCGTGACGTCATCCAGGCGCCATTTTGTGAAATCACGTTATCCATCATATCTTCATGATGCATCAGCAAAGGTCATTCATATTCATATCACATATACTTTAGGTCAAGGGTCAACAGGTCATGTCATCAAAGGTCACATAAAGGTCATGAGGCGCGCGTATGTGCGCGTCAAAATTTAAAATTGCTCAAAATCACTAAACTATTAAACGAGAGTACGAATCAGGTCATTTTAAGCATTTCAAAATTTTCCGTCCGTAAGTGTCCCCGCGCGCGGTGTGCGCGCTCACAGCGCGCGGAAATGGTCAAATTCAAAATGTTTACATGATTTGGATTCCTCTTAACGTAATTGACAAGTTACATTAATTTCAGTCACTCTTTATATTTCATAAGGCCGTGAGCGTGCGTCGAAGTTCAAAATCCGCGCGTGCTGCTATGGGCAATATAATGCAAATTTGATCAAAAACATGCCATTTTAAAAATCGAAATAGCTCTTTCGATAGTCCATTGACCCCCAATTTTTATATCATGGTTGGAGAAAGCATGAGTTGGAGATATGATTTCATACCACCCTGACTCGTACAAAGTGTAACAAAGTCTTCATATTGACATGTAAACTCAACAAAATGTATTTTTTTGATGACGTCATTTTTGTCTTTGTTTATTTGAGATTATCTCACTTATCGGTGATCGATCTTCTCCCAGATTTTGATATGTTGTAGCTGAGATAATTTTCTATCAGAAATATGTCATTTATTTTTCATTTAGATGACGTCATCATAGGTAAATATTCGATTAAATGCGACAATGCTTAATTTGTCATATTTGCGTGTTATGTCTATGGGAGGTCACTTTTTTCAAAACATGAATCTGCATGACAATGTGTTTTGACCAGTATCTCGGTTGTTATTCAACAGTTTTCACCCAAATTTTAGTATGTTGTAGCTGAGACTATTTGCTATCTAAATATTTCCTCATTTTTTCAATCAGATGTCAGGATCATGCTCATGGTCATCATCATCATTAACATTATCGTTTTTATCATCATATAACATTATCATTATCATCATCATCATCACCTTTACTATCATGATCATCATCATGGTCATCATGATCATCATTGTTTACATGTCTATATAACTTCTCCCATTCTCAATTCTATCATAAGACTTAGACAGACCACCTTATTCGTCTTCGTGACGAATTAAATTTCTAGTTAGGTGGTCTGTTATCAACAGACCACCTATTGATTTCGTCAGAATTTTCTTTATTTATTATTCTTTATTTTTATTTCTTCCGGTTTTTTGTGCCCCGGATAACTCAAGTTTGGTTTAGTTAATTTCATTAAATTTTGGCACATTCATAGGTCATTGTCATGAGACGTGACAGGAACATTTTCAAGGTCATTAGAACATCGTGACGTCATCTAGGCGCCATTTTGTGAAATCACGTTATCCATCATATCTTCATGATGCATAAGCAAAGGTCATTCATATTCATATCACATATACTTTAGGTCAAGGGTCAACAGGTCATGTCATCAAAGGTCACATAAAGGTCATGACGCGCGCGTACGTGTGCGTCAAAATTTTAAAAAGCTCAAAATCATTTAACTACTAAAGGAGAGTACGAATCAGGTCATTTTAAGCATTTCAAAATTTTCCGTCCGTACATGTCTCCGCGCGCGTTGCGCGCGCTCATACGCGCGGAAAAGGTCAAATTCAAAATGTTTACATGATTTGGATTCCTCTTAACGTAATTGACAATTTACATGAATTTCAGTCACTCTTCATATTTCATAAGGCCGTAAGCGTGCGTCAAAGTTCAAAATCCGCGCGTACTGCTATGGGCGATATAATGCAAATTTGATCAAAAACATGCCGTTTTAAGAATCGAAATAGCTCTTCAGATAGTCCATTGACCCCCAATTTTTATATCATGGTTGGAGAAAGCATGAGTTGGAGATATGATTTCATACCACCCTGACTCGTACAACGTGAAATAAAGTCATCATATTGGCATCTAAACTCAAACAAATGTATTTTGTTGATGACGTCATTTTTGTCATTGTTTATTTGAGATTATCTCACTTATCGGTGATCGATCTTCTCCCAGATTTTGATATGTTGTAGCTGAGATAATTCTCTATCAGAAATATGTCATTTATTTTTCATTTAGATGACGTCATCATAGTTAAATATTCGATTAAAGGCGACAATGCATAATTTGTCATATTTGCGTGTTATGTCTATGGGAGGTCACTTTTTTCAAAACATGAATCTGCATGACAAGGTGTTTTGACCAGTATCTCGGTTGTTATTCAACAGTTTTCTCCCAAATTTTAGTATGTTGTAGCTGAGACTATTTGCCATTTAAATATTTCCTTATTTTTCAATCAGATGTCAGGATCATGCTTGTGCTCATCATCATCATTAACATTATCGTTTTTATCATCATATAACATTATCATTATCATCATCATCACCTTTACTATCATGATCATCATCATGGTCATCATGATCATCATTGTTTACATGTCTATATAACTTCTCCCATTCTCAATTCTATCATAAGACTTAGACAGACCACCTTATTCGTCTTCGTGACGAATTAAATTTCTAGTTAGGTGGTCTGTTATCAACAGACCACCTATTGATTTCGTCAGAATTTTCTTTATTTATTTATTATTATTATTATTTATTTTTATTTCTTCCCGTTTTTTGTTCCTAGGATAACTCAAGTTCGGTTAAGTGAATTTGATTCAATTTTGGCACAGTTATAGGTCATTATCATGAGACGTGACAGGAACATTTT
Source organism: Strongylocentrotus droebachiensis (assembly GCA_035222895.1). Classification (NCBI taxonomy): domain Eukaryota; kingdom Metazoa; phylum Echinodermata; class Echinoidea; order Camarodonta; family Strongylocentrotidae; genus Strongylocentrotus; species Strongylocentrotus droebachiensis. The sequence continues at coordinate 102,903 of JAVYIG010003136.1, read as the reverse complement.
CAAGGTCATCAAGTCATCGTGACGTCATCCAGGCGCCATTTTGTGAAATCACATTATCCATCATATCTTCATGAAAAATCAGCAAAGGTCATTCATGTTCATATCACATATAGTTTAGGTCAAGGGTCAACAGGTCATGTCATCAAAGGTCACATAAAGGTCATGACGCGCGCGTATGTGCGCGTCAAAATTTAAAATTGCTCAAAATCACTAAACTATTAAACGAGAGTACGAATCAGGTCATTTTAAGCATTTCAAAATTTTCCGTCCGTAAGTGTCCCCGCGCGCGGTGTGCGCGCTCACAGCGCGCAAAAAAGATCAAATTCAAAATGTTTACATGATTTAGATTCCTCTTAACGTAATTAACAATTTACATTAATTTCAGTCACTCTTCATATTTCATAAGGCCGTGAGCGTGCGTCAAAGTTCAAAATCCGCGCGTACTGCTATGGGCGATATAATGCAAATTTGATCAAAAACATGCCATTTTAAAAATCGAAATAAGTCTTCAGATAGTCCATCGACCCCCAATTTTTATATCATGGTTGGAAAAAGCATGAGTTGTAGATATGATTTCATACCACCCTGACTCGTACAAAGTGAAACAAAGTCATCATATTGGCATCTAAACTCAAACAAATGTATTTTGTTGATGACGTCATTTTTGTCTTTGTTTAATTGAGATTATCTCACTTATCGGTGATCGATTTTCTCCCAGAATTGAATATGTTGTAGCTGAGATAATTATCTATCAATAATATGCCATTCATTTTTCATTTTGATGACGTCATCATAGTTAAATATTCCATTAAAGGCGACAATGCATAATTTGTCATATTTGCGTGTTATGTCAATGGGAGGTCACTTTTTTCAAAACATGAATCTGCATGACAAGGTGTTTTGACCAGTATCTCGGTTGTTATTCAACAGTTTTCTCCCAAATTGTAGTATGTTGTCGCTGAGACTATTTGCTATTTAAATATTTCCCTATTTTTTAATTTAGATGTCAGGATCATGCTTATGCTCATCATCATCATTAACATTATCGTTTTTATCATCATATAACATTATCATTATCATCATCATCATCACCTTTACTACCATGATCATCATCATGGTCATCATGATCATCATTGTTTACATGTCTATATAACTTCTCCCATTCTCAATTCTATCATAAGACTTAGACAGACCACCTTATTCGTCTTCGTGACGAATTAAATTTCTAGTTAGGTGGTCTGTTATCAACAGACCACCTATTGATTTCGTCAGAATTTTCTTTATTTATTATTATTATTATTAGGTGGTCTGTTATCAACAGACCACCTATTGATTTCGTCAGAATTTTCTTTATTTATTATTATTATTATTATTATTAGGTGGTCTGTTATCAACAGACCACCTATTGATTTCGTCAGAATTTTCTTTATTATTATTATTATTATTATTATTTATTTTTATTTCTTCCCGTTTTTTGTGCCCCGGATAACTCAAGTTTGGTTTAGTTAATTTCAATAAATTTCGGCACAATCATAGTTCATTGTCATGAGACATGACATGAACATTTTCAAGGTCATTAGGTTATCGTGACGTCATCCATGCGCCATTTTGTGAAATCACGTTTTCCATCATATCTTCATGATGCATACTCAAAGTTCATTCATATTCATATCACATATACTTCAGGTCAAGGGTCAACAGGTCATGTCATCAAAGGTCACATAAAGGTCATGACGCGCGCGTATGTGCGCGTCAAAATTTAAAATTGCTCAAAATCACTAAACTATTAAACGAGAGTACGAATCAGGTCATTTTAAGCATTTCAAAATTTTCCGTCCGTAAGTGTCCCCGCGCGCGGTGTGCGCGCTCACAGCGCGCGGAAAAGGTCAAATTCAAAATGTTTACATGATTTGGATTCCTCTTAACGTAATTGACAATTTACATTAATTTCAGTCACTCTTCATATTTCATAAGGCCGTGAGCGTGCGTCAAATTTCAAAATCCGCGCGTACTGCTATGGGCAATATAATGCAAATTTGATCAAAAGCATGCCATTTTAAAAATCGAAATAGCTCTTCAGATAGTCCATCGACCCCCAATTTTTATATCATGGTTGGAAAGAGCATGAGTTGGAGATATGATTTCATACCACCCTGACTCGTACAAAGTGAAACAAAGTCATCATATTGGCATCTAAACTCAAACAAATGTATTTTGTTGATGACGTCATTTTTGTCTTTGTTTAATTGAGATTATCTCACTTATCGGTGATCGATTTTCTCCCAGAATTTAATATGTTGTAGCTGAGATAATTCTCTATCAAAAAATATACCTTTCATTTTTCATTTAGATGACGTCATCATAGTTAAATATTCGATTAAAGGCGACAATGCATAATTTGTCATATTTGCGTGTTATGTCTATGGGAGGTCACTTTTTTTCAAAACATGAATCTGCATGACATTGTGTTTTGACCAGTATCTCGGTTTTTATTCAACAGTTTTCTCCCAAATTTTAGTATGTTGTCGCTGAGACTATATGTTATCTGGATCACCCCTCATTTTTCCGATAAGATGTCAGAATCACGCTCATGATCATGATCATCATCATTATCATAATGATGATAATCATCTTCATCAACATCATCATGATCATGATCATCATAATCATTACCATCCAGATCATCATCATCATAATCATCAATGTTTACATGTCTATATAACTTCCCCTTTTTCAATATAGTAAATATTATAATCTATTATAAGACTTGAAGACAGACCACCTTATTCGTCTTCGTGACGAATTAAATTTCTAGTTATTATTATTATTATTATTATTTATTTTTATTTCTTCCCGTTTTTTGTTCCTAGGATAACTCAAGTTTGGTTTAGTCAATTTAATTCAATTTTGGCACAGTCATAGTTCATTATCATGAGACGTGACAGGAACATTTTTGAGGTCATTAGGTTATCGTGACGTCATCCAGGCGCCATTTTGTGAAATCACGTTATCCATCATATCTTCATGATGCATCAGCAAAGGTCATTCATATTCATATCACATATACTTTAGGTCAAGGGTCAACAGGTCATGTCATCAAAGGTCACTTAAAGGTCATGACGCGCGCGTATGTGCGCGTCAAAATTTAAAATTGCTCAAAATCACTAAACTATTAAACGAGAGTACGAATCAGGTCATTTTAAGCATTTCAAAATTTTCCGTCCGTAAGTGTCCCCGCGCGCGGTGTGCGCGCTCACAGCGCGCGGAAATGGTCAAATTCAAAATGTTTACATGATTTGGATTCCTCTTAACGTAATTGACAAGTTACATTAATTTCAGTCACTCTCCATATTTCATAAGGTCGTGAGCGTGCGTCAAAGTTCAAAATCCGCGCGTGCTGCTATAGGCAATATAATGCAAATTTCATCAAAAACATGCCATTTTAAAAATCGAAATAGCTCTTCAGATAGTCCATCGACCCCCAATTTTTATATCATGGTTGGAAAAAGCATGAGTTGTAGATATGATTTCATACCACCCTGACTCGTACAAAGTGAAACAAAGTCATCATATTGGCATCTAAACTCAAGAAAATGTATTTTGTTGATGACGTCATTTTTGTCTTTGTTTAATTGAGATTATCTCACTTATCGGTGATCAATTTTCTCCCAGAATTTAATATGTTGTAGCTGAGATAATTCTCTATCAAAAATATGCCATTCATTTTTCATTTCGATGACGTCATCATAGTTAAATATTCCATTAAAGGCGACAATGCATAATTTGTCATATTTGCGTGTTATGTCTATGGGAGGTCACTTTTTTCAAAACATGAATCTGCATGACAAGGTGTTTTGACCAGTATCTCGGTTGTTATTCAACAGTTTTCACCCAAATTTTAGTATGTTGTAGCTGAGACTATTTGCTATCTAAATATTTCCTCATTTTTTCAATCAGATGTCAGGATCATGCTCATGGTCATCATCATCATTAACATTATCGTTTTTATCATCATATAACATTATCATTATCATCATCATCACCTTTACTATCATGATCATCATCATGGTCATCATGATCATCATTGTTTACATGTCTATATAACTTCTCCCATTCTCAATTCTATCATAAGACATAGACAGACCACCTTATTCGTCTTCGTGACGAATTAAATTTCTAGTATTTTAATTGAATTTGTACAAAAACACAATTCAATTAAAATAAATTTGTGACCACTCTTTTGTGTGCACGATTACTCAAAATTGAACCGTCCAATTTCTTTCAAATTTAAGACAGTCATAGGTCATCATCTTAAGACGTAACAGGAACATTTTCAAGTTCATCAACATATCGTGACGTCATCCAGGCGCCATTTTGTGAAGTGCTCTGAGAATCAACTCATGATCATATCTTCATAACCGTAAATCATTTCTCATTCATATTTATAACGATTATGGTCAATATCCGTCCGGTCAACTTAAGGTCAATTAACGCGCGCGTACGCGTCCGTTCGCGCGTCGGCGCGCGCGAAAATAAAAAATGCTCATAATCACTTTTTGATCGAATTAGAGTACGTTTTAGGCCATTTCAAGCATTTCGAAAATTTCGAAAATTTTCGCAAGCATAAATTTGCGCGCACGTTTGTGTTCGTAATGGTCGTACGCAACCTATAATCGCCTTTTTTGGTCTATCATAGTATTGCCCATTTTATTCCGAACAATTTGATACCATGTTTATCTCTTTATGACCATTAATAACGAAATGAGCGTCCGTTCAAGGTAAAGTCCGTTCGAACCCTCAATTAACTCATGACGTCATCATGATTGCCTCCGTTCAAGGTAAATGTCCGTGCGTGCGAGCTCTTGTAATACATGGCAAATATGGGCAAAAACATGCCTATACAAAATCCATTGTAGCTCTTCACAATGGATAGATACCCCCAATTCTTTTTAATATTTATATAGATTATGAGTCGAAGATATGATTTCATGTCTCATTTGACCCTCAATTAACTCATGACGTCATCATAATGGCCTCCAAACTCAAAATTTCAATTTGCAAATTATGACGTTAGCATATTTTTGGAAATTTCACTGTATCTCTGTAAATATTGATCGATTTTCTTCCAAATTTTGATATGTTGTAGCTGAGACAATATTCTACAAATAAAGTCACGACGTATTTTTTATTTTGACAATGGCATCATGGCGTTTTTTTGTGATTAAAGGAGGCATGTCAATTTTCACATTTTGCGTGTATTCTCTATGGGATATGACTTTTTCTCAAAACTGGATTCTACATTCTTGTCTCTCGCGAGCAATATCTCCGTCGTTTTATTTTCGTTTACGCTGAGCTTTGAGTATGTTGTAGCTGAGACAATGAGCTATCACAAATGTGCCATTTATTTCTCAATCAGATGTCGGGATCATGCTCATATTTCAATTACAAAGTGGGATTTGAGAATTCCATTTTTCGTTTACGTGTAATTTCTATGGGAAATGTTTTGGTATATCGGTAACGCACTTGACTTCCGACCTCGAGGTCCCTGGTTCGAGTCCGGGCGTCTCCAACAATTTGTTTTCGTCACTTTTTTTTCTTTTTGACCTTTCACTGTACCATCTCCTTTGAATATTAAAACACGTACAATCGCAAATAATGTAATAAACAACCATATGTGACCCGGCACCACAAAACCACCAAAATGTCGCAAAAAATTATTTTCCTGATTTCATCTGATTATGAAAGAAGAAGTTCTCCTCATTAAAATGATATATTACTTGTCCAAATTGAAGCTTCCTAATTCCTTTCAATTTAGTGAATGAAAAGAGCTGGTGAGGGAGGTTACTGGTATTAAATTGTGAGAAAGAGAGCTTTAAAGTTTGGGGCTATTCAAGCATGCGGAGCAAGCAAACCACAGGGAAATCAATAGAAGGGTGAATCAAAAGGCCATAGCAACCACTATGAAGAGATTTTCAGATTAGGCTGAAATTTGGCTTGATGGTCAAACATAGTCTGTTCATTATGTTTCTGAGGTTTCAATGTGTGGACTTAAGTCTTTCAAAAGTTATTATGTTGTAAATGTATAGAGTTGTAATTGGACAGATTAAGTGAACTGCAACATAGTGCCGAGACACCTGCACTAGACAATGCCTATTCATGGTGGACCCGGAGTCTTTTTGTTCCCCCTTACATAACACTGCTTGTCACCTATCTTGTTTTGTATACATCTGGGCAATTATTTGTAACCAAATTATCAGGAATTCTCTCGTCGCTGTCTTGCCCGAAGTGTTCAGTAATCAAAGCTGTAAGGTTGGCCTGATCCCCCGCAGCTAGCCCCCGCATCATCGCTTCGTTGACCGCCCGAGCTACCCGGGCATCTGCGTTGGTGCACCCCGGTACCATCCCACGGCTCTGCTCACGTACAAAACCTGGCATTGTAACGACGTTGTAGACTTTTTCGCAACTTGTCACTCTCAAATGTATAAAATATAATAATGTTCTTAACTCTTGATCAACAAATTCTGGATATGTGATGTACAATCAAGCTACTCGAAGTCGTTACTGAGAATATAAGACGAACGCAAATCTGGAACTCGGATGTGAAAGCGGATACAAACAAAATGGCGCGCCGCACTGATTGCTATAACGGACCAATCACAGCCCGCGTAGCACGACCCGTTAGCAACGACCGACCATTTCCGGACTACGATAATTTCGCTCGGGAAAAGTGATCAAATTTTGGAAGAGACCGAAGGCTGTGCGAAAAAAACTGGTCTAGAAAAACCGTTTAAAACACATCTTCTACTATGTTTTAGACTTCCAAATTTTGATACTAGGTACAGAAAAGACCACTCTTTCAGAAAATGCAAAAAAACAAAAATCTATTTTTTTCACCTAAATTGACATTTTAGCTGATTACGGAGAATCGCTGGTTGCGACTTTTTGTTGGTTTTGTGGTGCCGGGTCACATATTTACTTTATTACCCTATTATCACTTGATCCATTATTCTTCATTCAATTCATATCTCAATACATCATTTTACATTAACATCATTTTATTGGGTAATTGAATTGAAGATGAGCATGATCATAAGAATTGAAGACAGACCACCTTATTCGTCTTCGTGACGAATTAAATTTCTAGTATTTTAATTGAATTTGTACAAAAACACAATTCAATTAAAATAAATTTGTGACCACTTTTTTGTGTGCAGTATTACTCAAAATTGAACCGTGCAAATTCAATTAAATTTGACACAGTCATAGGTCATCTTCTTAAGACGTGACAGGAACATTTTCAAGTTCATTAAAATATCGTGACGTCATCCAGGCGCCATTTTGTGAAGTGCGCTGAGAATCAACTAATGATCATATCTTCATAACCGTAAATCATTTCTCATTCATATGTATAACGATTAAGGTCAATATCCGTCCGGTCAACTTAAGGTAAAAAAACGCGCGCGTACGCGTCCGTCCGCGCGTCGGTGCGCGCAAAAATAAAAAATGCTCATAATCACTTTTTGATCAAATTAGAGTACGTTTTAGGCCATTTCAAGCATTTCGAAAATTTCGAAAATTTTCGCAAGCATAAATTTGCGCGCACGTTTGTGTTCGTAATGGTCGTACGCAACCTAGAATCGCCTTTTTTGGTCTATCATAGTATTGCCCATTTTATTCCGAACAATTTGATACCATGTTTATCTCTTTATGACCATTAATAACGAAATGAGCGTCCGTTCAAGGTAAAGTCCGTTCGAACCCTCAATTAACTCATGACGTCATCATGATTGCCTCCGTTCAAGGTAAATGTCCGTGCGTGCGAGCTCTTGTAATACATGGCAAATATGGGCAAAAACATGCCTATACAAAATCCATTGTAGCTCTTCAGAATGGATAGATACCCCCAATTCTTTTTAATATTTAGATAGATTATGAGTCGGAGATATGATTTCATGTCTCATTTGACCCTCAATTAACTCATGACGTCATCATAATGGCCTCCAAACTCAAAATTTCAATTTGCAAATTATGACGTTAGCATATTTTTGGAAATTTCACTGTATCTCTGTAAATATTGATCGATTTTCTTCCAAATTTTGATATGTTGTAGCTGAGACAATTTTCTACAAATAAAGTCACGACGTATTTTTCATTTTGACAATGGCATCATGGCGTATTTTTGTGATTAAAGAAGGCATGTCAATCTTTCACATTTTGCGTGTATTCTCTATGGGATATGACTTTTTCTCAAAACTGGATTCTACATTCTTGTCTCTCGCGAGCAATATCTCCGTCGCTTTATTTTCGTTTACGCTGAGCTTTGAGTATGTTGTAGCTGAGACAATGAGCTATCATAAGTGTGCCATTTATTTCTCAATCAGATGTCGGGATCATGCTCATATTTCAATTACAAAGTGGGATTTGAGAATTCCATTTTTCGTTTACGTGTAATCTCTATGGGAAATGTTTTGGTATATCGGTAACGCACTTGACTTCCGACCTCGAGGTCCCTGGTTCGAGTCCGGGCGTCTCCAACAATTTGTTTTCGTCACTTTTTTTTCTTTTTGACCTTTCACTGTACCATCTCCTTTGAATATTAAAACACGTACAATCGCAAATAATGTAATAAACAACCATATTTACTTTATTACCCTATTATCACTTGATCCATTATTCTTCATTCATCAATTTATATCTCAATACATCATTTTACATTAACATCATTTTATTGGGTAATTGAATTAAAGATGAGCATGATCATAAGAATTGAAGACAGACCACCTTATTCGTCTTCGTGACGAATTAAATTTCTAGTATTTTAATTGAATTTGTACAAAAACACAATTCAATTAAAATAAATTTGTGACCACTTTTTTGTGTGCACGATTACTCAAAATTGAACCGTGCAAATTCAATTAAATTTGACACAGTCATAGGTCATCTTCTTAAGACGTGACAGGAACATTTTCAAGTTCATTAAAATATCGTGACGTCATCCAGGCGCCATTTTGTGAAGTGCTCTGAGAATCAACTAATGATCATATCTTCATAACCGTAAATCATTTCTCATTCATATGTATAACGATTATGGTCAATATCCGTCCGGTCAACTTAAGGTAAAAAAACGCGCGCGTACGCGTCCGTCCGCGCGTCGGTGCGCGCAAAAATAAAAAATGCTCATAATCACTTTTTGATCAAATTAGAGTACGTTTTAGGCCATTTCAAGCATTTCGAAAATTTCGAAAATTTTCGCAAGCATAAATTTGCGCGCATGTTTGTGTTCGTAATGGTCGTACGCAACCTAGAATCGCCTTTTTTGGTCTATCATAGTATTGCCCATTTTATTCCGAACAATTTGATACCATGTTTATCTCTTTATGACCATTAATAACGAAATGAGCGTCCGTTCAAGGTAAAGTCCGTTCGAACCCTCAATTAACTCATGACGTCATCATGATTGCCTCCGTTCAAGGTAAATGTCCGTGCGTGCGAGCTCTTGTAATACATGGCAAATATAGGCAAAAACATGCCTATACAAAATCCATTGTAGCTCTTCAGAATGGATAGATACCCCCAATTCTTTTTAATATTTAGATAGATTATGAGTCGGAGATATGATTTCATGTCTCATTTGACCCTCAATTAACTCATGACGTCATCATAATGGCCTCCAAACTCAAAATTTCAATTTGCAAATTATGACGTTAGCATATTTTTGGAAATTTCACTGTATCTCTGTAAATATTGATCGATTTTCTTCCAAATTTTGATATGTTGTAGCTGAGACAATTTTCTACAAATAAAGTCACGACGTATTTTTCATTTTGACAATGGCATCATGGCGTATTTTTGTGATTAAAGGAGGCATGTCAATCTTTCACATTTTGCGTGTATTCTCTATGGGATATGACTTTTTCTCAAAACTGGATTCTACATTCTTGTCTCTCGCGAGCAATATCTCCGTCGCTTTATTTTCGTTTACGCTGAGCTTTGAGTATGTTGTAGCTGAGACAATGAGCTATCACAAGTGTGCCATTTATTTCTCAATCAGATGTCGGGATCATGCTCATATTTCAATTACAAAGTGGGATTTGAGAATTCCATTTTTCGTTTACGTGTAATCTCTATGGGAAATGTTTTGGTATATCGGTAACGCACTTGACTTCCGACCTCGAGGTCCCTGGTTCGAGTCCGGGCGTCTCCAACAATTTGTTTTCGTCACTTTTTTTTCTTTTTGACCTTTCACTGTACCATCTCCTTTGAATATTAAAACACGTACAATCGCAAATAATGTAATAAACAACCATATTTACTTTATTACCCTATTATCACTTGATCCATTATTCTTCATTCATCAATTCATATCTCAATACATCATTTTACATTAACATCATTTTATTGGGTAATTGAATTGAAGATGAGCATGATCATAAGAATTGAAGACAGACCACCTTATTCGTCTTCGTGACGAATTAAATTTCTAGTTAGGTGGTCTGTTATCAACAGACCACCTATTGATTTCGTCAGAATTTTCTTTATTATTATTATTATTATTATTCTTTATTTTTATTTCTTCCCGTTTTTTGTGCCCACGATAACTTCAAGTTTGGTTGAGTCAATTTGATTCTATTTTGGCACAGTCATAGGTCATTGTCATGACACGTGACTAGAACATTTTCAAGGTCATCAAGTTATCGTGACGTCATCCAGGCGCCATTTTGTGAAATCACATTATCCATCATATCTTCATGATGCATCAGCAAAGGTCATTCATATTCATATCACATATACTTCAGGTAAAGGGTCAACAGGTCATGTCATCAAAGGTCACATAAAGGTCATGACGCGCGCGTATGTGCGCGTCAAAATTTAGAATTGCTCAAAATCACTAAACTATTAAACAAGAGTACGAATCAGGTCATTTTAAGCATTTCAAAATTTTCCGTCCGTAAGTGTCCCCGCGCGCGGTGTGCGCGCTCACAGCGCGCGGAAAAGGTCAAATTCAAAATGTTTACATGATTTGGTTTCCTCTTAACGTAATTAACAATTTACATTAATTTCAGTCACTCTTCATATTTCATAAGGCCGTGAGCGTGCGTCAAAGTTCAAAATCCGCGCGTACTGCTATGGGCGATATAATGCAAATTTGATCAAAAACATGCCATTTTAAAAATCGAAATAGCTCTTCAGATAGTCCATTGACCCCCAATTGTTATATCATGGTTGGAAAAAGCATGAGTTGGAGATATGATTTCATACCACCCTGACTCGTACAAAGTGAAACAAAGTCATCATATCGGCATCTAAACTCAAACAAATGTATTTTGTTGATGACGTCATTTTTGTCTTTGTTTAATTGAGATTATCTCACTTATCTGTGATCAATTTTCTCTCAGATTTTGATATGTTGTAGCTGAGATAATTTTCTATCAGAAATTTGTCATATATTATCATTAAGATGACGTCATCATAGTGAAATATTCGATTAAAGGCGACAATGCATAATTTGTCATATTTGCGTGTTATGTCTATGGGAGGTCACCTTTTTTCAAAACATGAATCTGCATGACATTGTGTTTTGACCAGTATCTCGGTTTTTATTCAACAGTTTTCTCCCAAATTTTAGTATGTTGTTGCTGAGACTATATGTTATCTAGATCACCCCTCATTTTTTCGATAAGAGGTCAGAATCACGCTCATGATCATAATCATCATCATTAACATTACTGTTTTTATCATCATATAACATTATCATTATCATCATCATCACCTTTACTATCATGATCATCATCATGGTCATCATGATCATCATTGTTTACATGTCTATATAACTTCTCCCATTCTCAATTCTATCATAAGACTTAGACAGACCACCTTATTCGTCTTCGTGACGAATTAAATTTCTAGTTAGGTGGTCTGTTATCAACAGACCACCTATTGATTTCGTCAGAATTTTCTTTATTATTATTATTATTATTATTCTTTATTTTTATTTCTTCCCGTTTTTTGTGCCCACGATAACTTCAAGTTTGGATGAGTCAATTTGATTCAATTTTGGCACAGTCATAGGTCATTGTCATGACACGTGACTAGAACATTTTCAAGGTCATCAAGTTATCGTGACGTCATCCAGGCGCCATTTTGTGAAATCACATTATCCATCATATCTTCATGATGCATCAGCATAGGTCATTCATATTCATATCACATATACTTCAGGTAAAGGGTCAACAGGTCATGTCATCAAAGGTTACATAAAGGTCATGACGCGCGCGTATGTGCGCGTCAAAATTTAGAATTGCTCAAAATCACTAAACTATTAAACGAGAGTACGAATCAGGTCATTTTAAGCATTTCAAAATTTTCCGTCCGTAAGTGTCCCCGCGCGCGGTGTGCGCGCTCACAGCGCGCGGAAAAGGTCAAATTCAAAATGTTTACATGATTTGGTTTCCTCTTAACGTAATTAACAATTTACATTATTTTCAGTCACTCTTCATATTTCATAAGGCCGTGAGCGTGCGTCAAAGTTCAAAATCCGCGCGTACTGCTATGGGCGATATAATGCAAATTTGATCAAAAACATGCCATTTTAAAAATCGAAATAAGTCTTCAGATAGTCCGTCGACCCCCAATTTTTATATCATGGTTGGAAAGAGCATGAGTTGGAGATATGATTTCATACCACCCTGACTCGTACAAAGTGAAACAAAATCTTCATATTTGCATCTAAACTAAAGAAAATGTATTTTGTTGATGACGTTATTTTTGTCTTTGTTTAATTGAGATTATCTCGCTTATCAGTGATCGATTTTCTCCCAGATTTCGATATGTTGTAGCTGAGATAATTCTCTACCAGAAATATGCCATTTATTTTTCATTTTAATGACGTCATCATAGTGAAATATTCGATTAAAGGCGACAATGCATAATTTGTTATATTTGCGTGTTATGTCTATGGGAGGTCACTTTTTTCAAAACATGCATCTGCATGACAATGTGTTTTGACCAGTATCTCGGTTATTATTCAACAGTTTTCTCCCAAATTTTAGTATGTTGTAGCTGAGACTATTTGCTATCTAAATATTTCCTCATTTTTTCAATCAGATGTCAGGATCATGCTCATGCTCATCCTCATCATCAATATCATCATCATCATCATCATCATCAATGTCACCATCATCATCATCATCATGGTCTGAAGATGATCATCATCAACATCATCATCATTGTTTACATGTCTATATAACTTCTACCTTTCTCAATATAGTAAATAGTATAATCTACCATCAGACATGAAGACAGACCACCTTATTCGTCTTCGTGACGAATTAAATTTCTAGTATTTTAATTGAATTTGTACAAAAACACAATTCAATTAAAATAAATTTGTGACCACTTTTTTGTGTGCAGTATTACTCAAAATTGAACCGTGCAAATTCAATTAAATTTGACACAGTCATAGGTCATCTTCTTAAGACGTGACAGGAACATTTTCAAGTTCATTAAAATATCGTGACGTCATCCAGGCGCCATTTTGTGAAGTGCTCTGAGAATCAACTAATGATCATATCTTCATAACCGTAAATCATTTCTCATTCATATGTATAACGATTAAGGTCAATATCCGTCCGGTCAACTTAAGGTAAAAAAACGCGCGCGTACGCGTCCGTCCGCGCGTCGGTGCGCGCAAAAATAAAAAATGCTCATAATCACTTTTTGATCAAATTAGAGTACGTTTTAGGCCATTTCAAGCATTTCGAAAATTTCGAAAATTTTCGCAAGCATAAATTTGCGCGCACGTTTGTGTTCGTAATGGTCGTACGCAACCTAGAATCGCCTTTTTTGGTCTATCATAGTATTGCCCATTTTATTCCGAACAATTTGATACCATGTTTATCTCTTTATGACCATTAATAACGAAATGAGCGTCCGTTTAAGGTAAAGTCCGTTCGAACCCTCAATTAACTCATGACGTCATCATGATTGCCTCCGTTCAAGGTAAATGTCCGTGCGTGCGAGCTCTTGTAATACATGGCAAATATAGGCAAAAACATGCCTATACAAAATCCATTGTAGCTCTTCAGAATGGATAGATACCCCCAATTCTTTTTAATATTTAGATAGATTATGAGTCGGAGATATGATTTCATGTCTCATTTGACCCTCAATTAACTCATGACGTCATCATAATGGCCTCCAAACTCAAAATTTCAATTTGCAAATTATGACGTTAGCATATTTTTGGAAATTTCACTGTATCTCTGTAAATATTGATCGATTTTCTTCCAAATTTTGATATGTTGTAGCTGAGACAATTTTCTACAAATAAAGTCACGACGTATTTTTCATTTTGACAATGGCATCATGGCGTATTTTTGTGATTAAAGGAGGCATGTCAATCTTTCACATTTTGCGTGTATTCTCTATGGGATATGACTTTTTCTCAAAACTGGATTCTACATTCTTGTCTCTCGCGAGCAATATCTCCGTCGCTTTATTTTCGTTTACGCTGAGCTTTGAGTATGTTGTAGCTGAGACAATGAGCTATCACAAGTGTGCCATTTATTTCTCAATCAGATGTCGGGATCATGCTCATATTTCAATTACAAAGTGGGATTTGAGAATTCCATTTTTCGTTTACGTGTAATCTCTATGGGAAATGTTTTGGTATATCGGTAACGCACTTGACTTCCGACCTCGAGGTCCCTGGTTCGAGTCCGGGCGTCTCCAACAATTTGTTTTCGTCACTTTTTTTTCTTTTTGACCTTTCACTGTACCATCTCCTTTGAATAATAAAACACGTACAATCGCAAATAATGTAATAAACAACCATATTTACTTTATTACCCTATTATCACTTGATCCATTATTCTTCATTCATCAATTCATATCTCAATACATCATTTTACATTAACATCATTTTATTGGGTAATTGAATTGAAGATGAGCATGATCATAAGAATTGAAGACAGACCACCTTATTCGTCTTCGTGACGAATTAAATTTCTAGTTATTATTATTATTATTATTAGGTGGTCTGTTATCAACAGACCACCTATTGATTTCGTCAGAATTTTCTTTATTAGGTGGTCTGTCAACGACAGATCACCTATTGTTTTCGTCAGAATTTTCTTTCTTTATTATTTATTTATTTATTATTATTCTTTATTTTTATTTATTGTTCCCACTTTTTTGTTCCGACGATAACTCAAGATCAGTTTAGTCAATTTCGTTCAATTTTGGCACAGTCATAGGTCATTGTCATAAGACGTGACATGGACATTTTCAAGGTCATCAAGTCTTCATGACGTCATCCAGGCGCCATTTTGTGTTTTTTGGGGTACTTTTTACTCATGATCATATCTTCATAACGGAAAGGCATTTCTCGTTTATATTTATCATGATTAGGGTCAATATCCGTCCGGTCAGTTTCAGGTCAGAAAACGCGCGCGCATGCGTACGTCCGCGCGTTAGCGCGCGCGCAAAAAATAAAAATGCTTTAAATCGTCTCAAATTCATTTTGCATACGTTTCAGGCCATTTTAAGCATTTTGCAAAAAAACGCGCACACGCGCATTGGGCGCGCGTTTTCGCGTGTCCTGGCATTTAGCAACATAAAATCGCCAAATTTTCTCCGTCATCATATTTGAATCATTTTGCCAAGCATTTTGATACCTTGTTCACCTTTTTCTGACCATAATAACGGAATGAGCGTCCGTTAAGATACATGTCCGTGCGTGCGAGCTCTTGTAATACATAGCATATATGGGCAAAAACATCCCATTTTAAAAATCGAAATAGCTCTTCAGATAGTCCGTCGACCCCCAATTTTTATATCATGGTTGGAAAGAGCATGAGTTGGAGATATGATTTCATACCACCCTGTCTCGTACAAAGTGAAACAAAATCTTCATATTTGCATCTAAACTAAAGAAAATGTATTTTGTTGATGACGTCATTTTTGTCTTTGTTTAATTGAGATTATCTCGCTTATCAGTGATCAATTCTCTCCCAGATTTCGATATGTTGTAGCTTAGCTAATTTTGTACCAAAAATATGGCGTTTATTTTTCGTTTAGATGACGTCATCATAGTGAAATATTCGATTAAAGGCGACAATGCATAATTTGTCATATTTGCGTGTTATGTCTATAGGAGGTCACTTTTTTCAAAATATGAATCTGCATGACAATGTGTTTTGACCAGTATCTCGGTTGTTATTCAACAGTTTTCTCCCAAATTGTAATATGTTGTAGCTGAGACTATATGTTATATAAATCACCCCTCATTTCTTCGATAAGATGTCAGGATCATGCTCATGATCATCAATACCATTAACATTATCATTATCATCGTCATCACCATTACTATCAAGATCATCATCATTGTTTACATGTCTATATAACTTCTCCCTTTTTCAATATAGTAAATATTATAATCTATTATAAGACTTGAAGACAGACCACCTTATTCGTCTTCGTGACGAATTAAATTTCTAGTTTTTATTTATTGTTACCACTTTTTTGTTCCGACGATAACTCAAGATCAGTTATGTCAATTTCGTTCAATTTTGGCACAGTCATAGGTCATTGTCATAAGACGTGACAGGAACATTTTCAAGGTCATCAAGTCTTCATGACGTCATCCAGGCGCCATTTTGTGTTTTTTTTGGTACTTTTTACTCATGATCATATCTTCATAACGGAAAGGCATTTCTCATTTATATTTATCATGATTAGGGTCAATATCCGTCCGGTCAGTTTCAGGTCAGAAAACGCGCGCGCATGCGTACGTCCGCGCGTTAGCGCGCACGCAAAAAATAAAAATGCTTCAAATCGTCTCAAATTAATTTTGCATACGTTTTAGGCCATTTTAAGCATTTTGCAAAAAACGCGCACACGCGCATGGGCGCGCGTTTTCGCGTGTCCTGGCATTTGGCAACATGAAATCGCCAATTTTTTTCCGTCATCATATCTGACACATTCTTTCAAGCATTTTGATACATTCTTCACCTTTTTCTGCCAATTAATAACGGAATGAGCGTCCGTTTAAGATAATGTCCGTGCGTGCGAGCTCTTGTAATACATAGCATATATGGGCAAAAACATCCCATTTTAAAAATCGAAATAGCTCTTCAGATAGTCCATTGACCCCCAATTTTTATCTCATGGTTGGAAAAAGCATGAGTTGGACATATGATTTCATACCACCCTGACTCGTACAAAGTGAAACAAAGTCTTAATATTGGCATCTAAACTCCAAAAAATGTATTTTGTTGATGACGTCATTTTTGTCTTTGTTTAATTGAGATTATCTCACGTATCGGTGATCGATTTTCACCCAGATTTTAATATGTTGTAGCTGAGATAATTTTCTATCAGAAATTTGTCATCTATTATCATTTAGGTGACGTCATCATAGTATAATATTCGATTAAAGGCGGCAATGCATAATTTGTCATATTTGCGTGTTATGTCTATGGGAGGTCACTTTTTTCAAAACATGAATCTGCATGACAAGGTGTTTTGACCAGTATCTCGGTTGTTATTCAACAGTTTTCTCCCAAATTTTAGTATGTTGTAGCTGAGACTATTTGCTATTTAATTATTTCCTTATTTTTTCAATCAGATGTCAGGATCACGCGCATGATCATGATCATCATCATTATCATAATGATGATAATCATCCTCATCAACATCTTCATGATCATAATCATCATAATCATTACTATCAAGATCATCATCATCATAATCATCATTGTTTACATGTCTATATAACTTCTCCCTTTTTCAATATAGTAAATATTATAATCTATTATAAGACTTGAAGACAGACCACCTTATTCGTCTTCGTGACGAATTAAATTTCTAGTTAGGTGGTCTGTTATCAACAGACCACCTATTGATTTCGTCAGAATTTTCTTTATTTATTTATTAGGTGGTCTGTTATCAACAGACCACCTATTGATTTCGTCAGAATTTTCTTTATTTATTTATTAGGTGGTCTGTTATCAACAGACCACCTATTGATTTCGTCAGAATTTTCTTTATTTATTTATTATTATTATTATTATTAGGTGGTCTGTTATCAACAGACCACCTATTGATTTCGTCAGAATTTTCTTTATTTATTTATTATTATTATTATTTATTTTTATTTCTTCCCGTTTTTTGTTCCTAGGATAACTCAAGTTTGGTTTAGTCAATTTGATTCAATTTTGGCACAGTCATAGGTCATTATCATGAGACGTGACAGGAACATTTTTAAGGTCATTAAGTTATCGTGACGTCATCCAGGCGCCATTTTGTGAAATCACGTTATCCATCATATCTTCATGATGCATCAGCAAAGGTCATTCATATTCATATCACATATACTTTCGGTCAAGCGTCAACAGGTCATGTCATCAAAGGTCACATAAAGGTCATGACGCGCGCGTATGTGCGCGTCAAAATTTAGAATTGCCCAAAATCACTAAACTATTAAACGAGAGTACGAATCAGGTCATTTTAAGCATTTCAAAATTTTCCGTCCGTAAGTGTCCCCGCGCGCGGTGTGCGCGCTCATGACGCGCGGAAAAAGTCAAATTCAAAATGTTTACATGATTTGGATTCCTCTTAACGTAATTGACAATTTACATTAATTTCAGTCACTCTTCATATTTAATAAGGCCGTGAGCGTGCGTCAAAGTTCAAAATCCGCGCGTACTGCTATGGACGATATAATGCAAATTTGATCAAAAACATGCCATTTTAAAAATCGAAATAAGTCTTCAGATAGTCCATCGACCCCCAATTTTTATATCATGGTTGGAAAAAGCATGAGTTGTAGATATGATTTCATACCACCCTGACTCGTACAAAGTGAAACAAAGTCATCATATTGGCATCTAAACTCAAACAAATGTTTTTTGTTGATGACGTCATTTTTGTCTTTGTTTAATTGAGATTATCTCACTTATCAGTGATCGATTTTCTCCCAGAATTTAATATGTTGTAGCTGAGATAATTCTCTATCAAAAATATACCATTCATTTTTCATTTCGATGACGTCATCATAGTTAAATATTCCATTAAAGGCGACAATGCATAATTTGTCATATTTGCGTGTTATGTCTATGGGAGGTCACTTTTTTCAAAACATGAATCTGCATGACAAGGTGTTTTGACCAGTATCTCGGTTGTTATTCAACAGTTTTCTCCCAAATTTTAGTATGTTGTAGCTGAGACTATTTGCTATTTAAATATTTCCTTATTTTTTCAATCAGATGTCAGGATCATGCTTGTGCTCATCATCATCATTAACATTATCGTTTTTATCATCATATAACATTATCATTATCATCATCATCATCACCTTTACTATCATGATCATCATCATGGTCATCATGATCATCATTGTTTACATGTCTATATAACTTCTCCCATTCTCAATTCTATCATAAGACTTAGACAGACCACCTTATTCGTCTTCGTGACGAATTAAATTTCTAGTTATTATTATTATTATTATTATTTATTTTTATTTCTTCCCGTTTTTTGTGCCCCGGATAACTCAAGTTTGGTTTAGTTAATTTCAATAAATTTTGGCACAATTATAATTCATTGTCATGAGACATGACATGAACATTTCCAAGGTCATTAGGTTATCGTGACGTCATCCATGCGCCATTTTGTGAAATCATGTTATCCATCATATCTTCATGATGCATAAGCAAAGTTCATTCATATTCATATCACATATACTTCAGGTCAAGGGTCAACAGGTCATGTCATCAAAGGTCACATAAAGGTCATGACGCGCGCGTACGTGCGCGTCAAAATTTAAAATTGCTCAAAATCACTAAACTATTAAACGAGAGTACGAATCAGGTAATTTTAAGCATTTCAAAATTTTCCGTCCGTAAGTGTCCCCGCGCGCGTTGTGCGCGCTCACAGCGCGCGGAAAATGTCAAATTCAAAATGTTTACATGATTTGGATTCCTCTTAACGTAATTGACAATTTACATTAATTTCAGTCACTCTTCATATTTCATAAGGCCGTGAGCGTGCGTCAAAGTTCAAAATCCGCGCGTACTGCTATGGGCAATATAATGCAAATTTGATCAAAAACATGCCATTTTAAAAATCGAAATAGCTCTTCAGATAGTCCATTGACCCCCAATTTTTATATCATGGTTGGAGAAAGCATGAGTTGGAGATATGATTTCATACCACCCTGACTCGTAAAAAGCGAAATAAAGTCATCATATTGGCATCTAAACTCAAACAAATGTATTTTGTTGATGACGTCATTTTTGTCTTTGTTTATTTGAGATTATCTCACTTATCGGTGATCGACTTTCTTCCAGATTTTGATATGTTGTAGCTGAGATAATTCTCTATCAGAAATATGCCATTTATTTTTCATTCAGATGACGTCATCATAGGTAAATATTCGATTAAAGGTGACAATGCATAATTTGTCATATTTACGTGTTATGTCTATGGGAGGTCACTTTTTTCAAAACATGAATCTGCATGACAAGGTGTTTTGACCAGGATCTCGATTGTTATTCAATAGTTTTCTCCCAAATTTTAGTATGTTGTAGCTAAGACTATTTGCTATCTAAATATTTCCTCAATTGTTTTAATCAGTTGTCAGGATCATGCTTTTGCTCATCATCATCATTAACATTATCGTTTTTATCATCATATAACATTATCATTATCATCATCATCATCACCTTTACTATCATGATCATCATCATGGTCATCATGATCATCATTGTTTACATGTCTATATAACTTCTCCC
The DNA here is from genome assembly GCA_035222895.1 of Strongylocentrotus droebachiensis. Taxonomy (NCBI): domain Eukaryota; kingdom Metazoa; phylum Echinodermata; class Echinoidea; order Camarodonta; family Strongylocentrotidae; genus Strongylocentrotus; species Strongylocentrotus droebachiensis. The sequence goes on along the minus strand of JAVYIG010003136.1, from coordinate 82,111 downwards.
ATTCTCAATTCTATCATAAGACTTAGACAGACCACCTTATTCGTCTTCGTGACGAATTAAATTTCTAGTTATTATTTATTTTTATTTCTTCCCGTTTTTTGTGCCCCGGATAACTCAAGTTTGGTTTAGTTAATTTCAATAAATTTTGGCACAATTATAGTTCATTGTCATGAGACATGACATGAACATTTTCAAGGTCATTACGTTATCGTGACGTCATCCATGCGCCATTTTGTGAAATCATGTTATCCATCATATCTTCATGATGCGTACTCAAAGTTCATTCATATTCATATCACATATACTTCAGGTCATGGGTCAACAGGTCATGTCATCAAAGGTCACATAAAGGTCATGACGCGCGCGTATGTGCGCGTCAAAATTTCAAATTGCTCAAAATCACTAAACTATTAAACGAGAGTACGAATCAGGTCATTTTAAGCATTTCAAAATTTTCCGTCCGTAAGTGTCCCCGCGCGCGGTGTGCGCGCTCACAGCGCGCGGAAAAAGTCAAATTCAAAATGTTTACATGATTTGAATTCCTCTTAACGTAATTGACAATTTACATTAATTTCAGTCACTCTTCATATTTCATAAGGCCGTGAGCGTGCGTCAAAGTTCAAAATCCGCGCGTACTGCTTTGGGCAATATAATGCAAATTTGATCAAAAACATGCCATTTTAAAAATCGAAATAGCTCTTCAGATAGTCCGTCGACCCCCAATTTTTATATCATGGTTTGAGAAAGCATGAGTTGGAGATATGATTTCATACCACCCTGACTCGTACAAAGTGAAACAAAATCTTCATATTTGCATCTAAACTAAAGAAAATGTATTTTGTTGATGACGTCATTTTTGTCTTTGTTTAATTGAGATTATCTCACTTATCGGTGATCGATTTTCTCCCAGAATTTGATATGTTGTAGCTGAGATAATTCTCTATCAAAAATATACCATTCATTTTTCATTTCGATGACGTCATCATAGTTAAATATTCCATTAAAGGCGACAATGCATAATTTGTCATATTTGCGTGTTATGTCTATGGGAGGTCACTTTTTTCAAAACATGAATCTGCATGACAATGTGTTTTGACCAGTATCTCGGTTGTTATTCAACAGTTTTCTCCCAAATTTTAGTATGTTGTAGCTGAGACTATTTGCTATTTAAATATTTCCTTATTTCTTCAATCAGATGTCAGGATCATGCTTGTGCTCATCATCATCAACATTATCGTTTTTATCATCATATAACATTATCATTATCATCATCATCATCACCTTTACTATCATGATCATCATCATGGTCATCATGATCATCATTGTTTACATGTCTATATAACTTCTCCCATTCTCAATTCTATCATAAGACTTAGACAGACCACCTTATTCGTCTTCGTGACGAATTAAATTTCTAGTTTGATGTAATTTCGTCACCCCCCAAAATACTGCATACAAAATAAACATTACAGCTTCATTCCCGGAACATGGGGTGACCGTTGCCCTAACAAAAACAATAACAAAAATTATAGGGAGGGTGCTTCAACCTTCTGCCCTAAGCCCCCATCACACCTATTATTGTTATTTAGGGGAACCTATAATCTACGAGCTAAGCTTCTTAATAGGTTCCTCACATTTCACCCTGTATAACTTACCATTTAATACAATTAATTTCGACGTCTTTACAAAGACTTGATTATATAATGTCTGAATGTCATACTTTCTATATATTTCATACGATGTTCTAATGTTGTCATTTATGTGTATTCTGTTTTGTGAAATGTGGAACAAATAAACTTGAAACTTGAAACCTCGTAGGCATATCTTGGTTTGTCAACAAGTAGTTTATATTCAAATCTATGCAAGCAAGCCATGTGTCTCTGAGTCGGGTTTTCATCAAACTAAATTTTCTCGCAGAGTCAAACATCGTTTTTACCCCCACCTCGTTCCTGCAAGAGACTATGTCTTGTCAAGTTGCTAGAGGCTTTGCATACCATGAATAATAAGCCGGAAGACTGAAATTTTAATGAGTTCCACCTTTTTTAGTTTGTAACAAATTTATTTCAAGTGACATTATTAAAGTGACATTTGAAGAAAAAAAACTTAAAACCGGAATGGAAACGAACAAGCGTTCCTGTATATATACCATCTCGTCTCTCTACAATATGTTCTTTTTTTCGTTTATAACAAATTTATTTCAAGTGACATTATTAAAGTGACATTTGGAGAAGAAAAAAAAAGTTAAAACCGTAATGGAAACGAACCAGAGTTCATGTGTATCAATACCGTCCCGTCTCTCTACAATATGTTCAGATCTAATCATGATCGACTATGGCATTTCACAATTTATTTTTTATTTTTTATATCTCTTTCTCCTCTTCTCTGTCCTTTTCTCTTCCTCTTTCTTTGTCTCTATTTCGGTTTCCCACTTTTGTTTTCTTTTTTTCATGGCGCTCCACTCTTTCTGCATACCTTTCTTTCTCTCTTTATATCTTTATTTATGTACTTTTCCCACTCCCTTTAAAAAATAAGTTCTCTCTTGCTATCTTATCTCCTACATTCAATTTATTTCTAAATATTCACCCCCTTTTTCATATCTTCATCCTCTCTCTCTCTCTCTCTCTCTCTTTCTCTCTCTCTCTGTCTTTCTATCTCAATTTCCCTTTTCAATTCTCCCTTTCTTCACCTTTTCCCACTTTTTCTCCCTATCTCTATCTCTACCCTCTACTGCTTGCATTTCCCCATTAGTCCTCTTCCCTCTCTCGATTTTCTTCATGCATTTCCTATCCCCGTCTTGATCGTTTTTCTCTATTTATTTCTTTCAAGTCTTCATCTCAAATTCTTTCTTGTATGTTTTAGTGCCTCCTGAAATACCCCTTTCCTCTCTAACATGTTCATATCTTATGATGATCGACTTTACCACTTTAGCTCTTTTTCCCTCACTCTCTCTCTCTCTCTCTCTCTCTGTCAATCTCTTTCTCTGTCGCTCTCCCTTCTTTTCATCCATATTTACCCCTCTACCTCTTCTCCTCCTTCTCCTCTAAGCTGCATTTCTTTACGTTCCCATCTTTCTTTCTCCGCTTTCATTTCCTTATTATTTCCCTTTATCTCTCTCTCTCTCTCCCTCTTTCTCTCTCTGTTTTTTTCATGTATTTCCCTATACTTCTTTTGAACATTCTCCTCAAATTTATTACTGTTACTACATCTCTGAATTCCCACCGAATATTTCGATGCCCTCTGATATACCACTTTCGCTCTTTAACATGTTAACATCTTATGAAGATTGACTCTGCCATTTCAGCTCTCACTTTCTACCCTTTTCTTTGTCTTCTCATCTCTATTTATCTCTCCCTTTCTTTTCTCATCTGTATTTCTCTTTCTTTCAATTCTTCCCTGTCTTTCTACCTCTCTCTTTCTTTTTAAGCTATATTTCTTTCTCTATAAATCCTCCTTTCATTAATTTGTCTCCCTCTTTCAACACTTTATTTAACTCGTTTTCTCCCCTTCCTCATCGTTCCTCTAATTACCCTCTCTCTTTTTCGAATTCTTTTCTCTATTTCCTTATTTTGCTTCATTTCCGATTCTCCCCGATTCTTTCGGTGCCCTCTGATAAACCGCTTTCGAACTTCAACATGTTAACATCTAATGATGATAGACTGTGTCATTTCAACTTCTTTCCTCTCTTTTTCCTCGTCTCTGTTTTTCCCCTCTCCCTTTCTCTTCTCCTATGCACTATTCTCTCATTTTTTCTTCCCCTCTTTATTATTTTCCCTCTCTATTTCACTCTCTCTCTCTTTCTCTCTCTCTCTCTCTCTCATTATCTTCTTTGCTGTATTTCTCTCTGTCTATTTTTCTCGTCTTTCTTCCTCTCATTAACTACATCTACAGACCCTTCCCTTTTTCTAAATTTTAAACCTATTTTGCTTCCTTATTAATTTCTCCCGAGTGTTTCGGTGCCTCCTGGAATTTGTATTTGCCTCTTCAACATTTTAACATCTCACGAAGATTGACTTTGCCATTTCAAACGTCTCTCTCTTTATAAATTTATATTTCACTCTGACTATCTTTCACTCTATAAGTATGTCTATCTATATATCTATACTAGGCGTTGTGGCTTGCGCCTGTAATTCATCTAAAAGTGGAAGTTACAAACTGATTCAGCCGAGGACACAGGTTCGAAACTGAGTCACGTCTTTCGGATGGTGACTTTTAATGGACGGTCCCCAGACGTAAATAATCATATCTGATTGATACACGTCTATAAAAACCCAATACACATACACTGTCTATCTATACATCGCTCTCTCTCTCTCTCTCTTTACCTCCCCCTCTCTCTCTTTTCTAATCCCCTTCTCCGTTTCCCCTCACAGCCTTGAACGTTGGATTAACTACACGTGCTCTCTCTATTATCCTCGACGGTAAATACGTGGTGCGGTGGGAGGAAAGGGTTCGTATTGGTGTCATGTATAATATTATGACATTTCAAATCTCTCTCTCTCTCTTTCTCTCTCTCTCTCTTTTGCTCTATCTTTCACTCTATATGTCTCTCCATCTATCTATATACCCTATTATACTGTCTAACTTTACTAATCCCCTTCTCCGTTTCCCCTCACGGCCTTGAACGTTGGAATAACTAACTTGCTCTCTCTATTATCCTCGACGGTAAATATGTGGTGCGGTGGGAGGAAGGGTTCGTATTGGTGTCATGTATAATATTATAACAATTCACATTAGTTCATACTAAATAAGGAAAAAACTCATGTATTCAAATCCAGTCTATTTTTCCAAGAATCTATGGTATTGAAATAGTTCAATATATGTTAGTGTCTCTGACAGGTTGTCTGTCTCGTGCGCACTAATTTTTTATTTATTTGTTTTGCTCCCGAAAATTTGTAAGAATATACTAAGCACCATTGTCTTTTTTGTTTACGTGGAGGGGTGCAAAAGTATGATAACAAGTGTAGGACAAGCATACACAAATATGTGGTAACCTAAAGGTAATACAAAGTTTTGGGAAATTTTGAAAATTGGGTGGATAGTGAATCTTTACAATTTGTATATATTTGGATGCCCCTGTGGATGTATTATAAGCACTAAAAAAATTAACCCCTAAAACACTTCTGTTTTCGAGAAAAATTGAATATAAAAATTTACCGGTACTCCCGGTAAATTTTGACAAATTTCAAATAGCGCCTACGGCCGTACAATGGTAGCTGCGACCATGAAAATCTCAGAAAATGTAGTTATGATATATATTTCCAAACGGGAATAGCTAATCGGTCGATTTTGGTCAAGAAACATCGTTTTATAGCTAAATTGATATCTTGACCTTGAGAGGGAGCTATACAACATAAAGAGTTTATTATTTATAATTGCATAACTTTAGACTCGATTTCAACCGGGACAACGATCAATGAATATTGTAGGAACGCATATGCTTCCAATATGTTAATTTGAACCAAATTCATGACCCCATACCAAAACTTTGTAATACCTTTAAATCACATTATGTTTTTAGGCCTTCAAAACAATGTCTACAGACAGTGTTTACAAATGGAGAATTTCTATAACTCTGCTCAAGGCGGCTCAAGGGCGTATCTTGTTACCTTTTCCCAGACAGAGCCTCTCCAAAGATTAAATAATAACAAAGATATTCTACCTCCTGAATATTATGGAACCCCTACATCCGTCTGCTCAAGGCTGATACGAAAATTATAAGAAGCTTCAAAAGGACAACATTTTCAAAACTTTTTCCGCGATCCTCACGAGCTGAGCGACCACGTGTTGCGTCGGGATTTTTAAGGTCACGTGACTTAATTTAGCATTGGTCACTTTTACCTTCACCGATTACGTCATCAAGAAGTTCACTGAAGCTAAAGGACGATGGTTGTTAGTATGGCAACACCTAATAGGAGACACATATTTCTTATCCTATCCCGCAATAGTGCGATCATTTCGCAATCCACTTCTAAGAGCTGATTGCAATAGTTGAATGTTCGTAGGGGCGTCTGTGAATGGGTGGTATTCTCAAAAGCGGACTAACTTTAGTCCATGGTTTAATCCACCGACTAAGTATGGAATGCCAAGTGTCCATATAAATATATTCTTGAATAATTTGATCTTCCCTAAATTATTTCATAGTTATATTGTTGCTGATTAATTATGTTATTACATCTTATTTTAATTTAGTGACAGATTAAATTATTCAAAAAAATATTCATATGGACACTAGGCATTCCATACTTAGTCGATGGATTAAACCATGGACTAAAGTTAGTCCGCTTTCGAGAATACCACCGTATTTTTGAAAAGTAGAAGACTTCAAGATGCTATTGATCGGATGCGGTAGAGAGAGAATACTACCCATGCAGTGGTAACTTGAGATAAATACAACGACGGTGTTGGTATCAATGCCATACGTGGTGCGTGAAAACTAAAATTCCATCAGCAAGAGAGAGAGAGAGAGAGAGAGGGACACACACACACGCGCGCGCGCAACGCACCAACATCCACCTACACACACGTACAGACAACAGAGAGAGAGAGAGAGAGACAGAGAGGGGGGACACACACACACACACACGCGCGCGCACACTCACCAACATCCACCTACACACACGCACGCACGCACGCACACACATACGACCACACACGCACACACGCGCGGACACACACACACACACACTCGCACACATGTACACAAATTCCATCTCCCCCACCCCTAAGTCTGAAAAACTCTCCAACGATCACAAAACAAAACGGTACCAACAACATCTCTCTAAAACATACTAAAATATTTCCTTTAGCTTTACAATGAATTTTAAGTGAATGCAAATTGCACATCTTTTCCACCCCCACACGCAAACATACGTACACATCCACCCTTTCGCCTTTTCCTCAACCAATCTCCTCTTGCTCTTCTTCTCCCTGTTTCCAATCCCTTGAAATGAATATTACAGTGGCGGATCCAGGGGAGGGGGGGGGGGGGGGCCCTGGAAAAAAACACGTGTAAAAACCTTTTTTTTTGGGGGGGGGGGTGGCCTCCCCCCCCCCCTCGCGCTCAAGGGGGGGGGGGGGAATTATTACATTTTCAAGGGCCAAAAAAAAAAAAAAAGTTGGGCCCCCTCCCCTAAGAAATCCTGGATCCGCGCCTGGAATATTACCCTGACTTTCACACCCTATTTCTCATTAGGGAGTGAAGACTGCATTTCTCCTTACTCCTTAATTGTAATTAATTTTTTTTTAAAGGGAATAATTATTTTTGATGCAGAGGGCGCTACACAAAATATTTTTCTGTGAGATAATGAAAAACTGAGTGTTAAATTTGAAAGAACATACAATGTAAATGACAAAATCGGTTCGGAGACGGCTGAAAGATATATAAATCTAATTATCTATATTATAGAATATAAAATCTTTGAAAATCAAGCACTTGTACTCTTGAAAAACAAAGTCATGCTCTTTTCAGATTTATTCAATGCAGTTTGAAACCGGAACGATGACTGGAAGAATCTATAAATATAATCTGCCAATGATAACAATACAAGGATTGTTGCTCTATTTTGCTCCAATCACTGTCTCTCGACACCTTGAGCTACGTCTCCTGAAGTTGTTTTGTCTATTGTATGCTTATTTTTAAAAGGCCTTTTCAAAATTTTTCTTTCAAAATTATATAATTTGTTTTTTACCTGAACTTTCGTTGATTGATAGTGCATTAAATCCAACAAGCCATATGTTGGTGCGTGATGACTTTCCCTAATAACAATCAAAGCTGAGCTTTAACCAAATTGCTTAAAAAGCAGCAACGGTTATTGATAGCAAATTGTGGATCTAATCACATGCGTTTGACAGAGAGGCGACACTAATGGTTTCATGAATATTGCAATCACAAAAGCAATAAATCGGTCACAGATTCAATGAAGATATAAACAGGACTGAAAGCAGGCTATTGTCCAGTTGCAGATGTGTGAATTGTGGCTAATAGTTCTGGATTTTTGAAAAGAAAACCTTCAGGAAAGAAAATGTCATATTAACCGTGGGCAAGCCTAATGGATATTGCGTACTGGTCAGAGCAAAAGGCTAATGCAAATTTCGCCTGCAATATAATTGACATTGCATGATAATTAAGGTATAAGAGCAAAACGTTTTTTTATTTGCCATTTAGCTTCAAGAAAGTTGATTTGAAATTGTGTTTGCGTGTTAGACTGCTTTTAAAGTGTGGTCTAAGTTGTTGACTCTTTCCATCATTAAGAGGCAGTCATACTTTGCAACGGAACTGTAGCCTTTATTGCTTTTTGAAATGGAAAACGCAACAGATATTTATTTCCTTAATGTATCGATGGTCGTGACACAGGTTGACTCAACAAGTTTGGACATGATCACGGTGATTCCAAGTGTGACATCAGAAATTATTGTCGTTGCTTTCAAACATCGAGCGATTGTTGCAGCCATTTTGCTCGTATTCGCATTGGTTGGTCTATTTGGTAACGCCCTCATCATCATTTCAGTCATCGTTTGCAGAAAGCTTCGTACGATCACCAATGTCCTGGTGGTCAATCTGGCTTTCGCTGATTTCATGGCATGTACCTTCTTACCGTTCCAAAGTGCTGGTCTCCTAAGTCAAACAGGAAGGTACCCTCTCCACGAGGCGGTGTGTGCAGCCGTTACCGCAGTATTATACATCAGCGTGTGCTGCAGTGTACACACCCTAGTCGCTATCGCATTCGTCCGCTGGTACGTCATCACCAAGTCTATTCGTGGTCATCAAGGTCTTCATACCCCGAAGAAAATCGCCATGATGGTTGTGATCATCTGGATAATCTCAATCTCATTCATGGTCGTACCTCCTGTTCTTGGCATTGGAACACTCGGTTATTCCGAATATTACAGCATATGTTCTTTGACAGATACAAACGAACTAGATGAGTATTATGTATTTCTTCAAGGGGCTCTGATCGCCAATGCCCTTCTGCTCACCCTCGTATTTTACATTCGTATCTTACTCCATGTCTTGCGACATAATAAGCAGTTTCGAGACAAGTACGCGGTTGATGAAGATAAGGGTTCAAGCTCAACAGAGGCTTCTTCGTCCGTTTCTGCAGGTTCTCGTCCGCCCATGATCAAGGCCATCAACCGAAAGGAGATCGACATTACTAAGAATCTCTTCATGGTCGTTTGTGTTTTCATGCTCTGTTTCCTAGCCACCATTGTGAATTTCATCATCCCTGGTACCAGCGTCTTTACTCTCTACAGTACCATGATTTTGCTAGCGAACAGCGTAGTCAATCCAATCATCTACGGGCTCAAGCACCCCAACTTTCAAGAGGTCTTCACCAAAATTCTTTGCTGTCGTCCCGTACGATAGGAATCATGCGAGACCGATCTGAACGTTCATAGCTGATTCTCGATCGGCGAATCTAGTACATTTGACTGAAAGTACACCTTCGCTTATATAGTTGGAATATTTTGTTTAAACCTCAATTTATAGAATTATTTTGACAATGATTTATTCCTACTAGATCTAGATAAAAGTAAATATTCTCAGATTTTATTGAATAATTTGCCAGAGTTTGTTTTGCGTGACTGCTAAAGCATGTGTATGCTATTATGCTTATCAATTAGGGGATCTACGCCCTTAAAACATACATGACAGTAATGAGGATTAATACCCACAAAAGGGCACTAATATAGCACATCGACACGTTTTTTGATCCTGGGGCCTCACAGTTGCGAGGCCATTGCTTTGCCACTGAACCATGACTGTACGCAGCGGGGGCTAGGGTAGGGGGCAGTTCCCACAAATAAAAAAATAAAAAATAAAATGCACTGAATGTTATATAATTCATTGAATTCCCCCCGGTCCCCAACATAACAAAATCTTCTGTGTGCCAATGCCTTGAGCAATAATGCAAGGTCGTACAAAGGATTTTTTTTTTTCTTTTTTTTTTTTGGGGGGGGGGGGGGACCGGGGTAAATTGGGGTAAAAAAAAAAAAAATCCAACTATATGATCGACAGTGTATGATTTAACGAAATAACAGAAATAAATGGCCTAAATCACATGGAACAGGAAAAATTGTGATCATTCGCAAACTACCATTCGAAAACCATCGAAAATCAAAGTCTAATGAGGGTGGCGAGAGTTGGGAATTGGGACCAAACAGTTTATGTTGCACAAAGAGGGGATACTTCAGGAACATGTGGCATTGTTGATACTTTAGGTACACTTTAAAGAATTACAGGTCCGACGTAACCTATATTAGGTATACAAGATACATACATGTTCAGATGTTAATAAAGTTGTACACAATATTTGACGAGTTTTATCCAACAAACATACATGTTTCCATATTTACTAAATATGGTTACAATTTTACGCGCGGCCTTTTTTACCCTTTTCTAAAGACTGTGATGATTCATGGGGTTTATTATTGTCCAATATAGTGTGAAACTGTGTGTTATTAAACATTTTGAATGAAGCAAGTAGTGCAAAAACTGTTGGGAACATTGTTGGACATTAGAAAATTACAATTGAACAACTTCTCATTGATTAAGTTTGTATCTGGTAGTGGGATTTCCATTGTATTTATTTGTTTTTTCTTAAAGGTAAAGACCAGTTTCGAAAACGCCCCCCCCCCCGTTCAAAAAATTAAATGGAAGCTCTTATTATCAATCATGTGAAAGAATATGTTTTTGACTAATACGTGATAATACAAATTTTGCCTAGAAACCGCCTACTAATTGATATATTTGGTAAATTATCATATTTATCCGGCCTGGATAGATATTGCGTAGTCCCATATTCATCTTTCTGTGTACAGTGCTTGTAATTTTACCAAGAATGGGCCTAATTTCTTATCATTTTGATGATTCCAGAGCCTTGCAGTACACACCAATACTTATATGCTAAATGATCGACCTTTTCTGATCGATTCCACAACGTTTCTTTCACAATGTAATCGCATGCCCAGAACTGGTCTATACCTTTAAGGCTCGTTCAAGTATGAGGCGGTATAAAACAAATTCTAAACGTGTAAATTAAAGGCAACAACATCGGCCAACACAGGTCCTATACTATACATACTGAATACTGAAATGCGGAAGTGTATTACATTCACATTTTAAAAAAAGAGCCGAGGGTAGATGGTTATACTAGACTTGTTCAGACGGAGAAAAGTTAGCCTAGAGTAAAGGTCGTGTTAGGAGCTAGTCGAGGTAAATATGGCGGTGTATACGGCGGGCAAAGCATGCCACTATCCGTACAACTAAATTACTTTACCTTTACCTTTTCAGAAAAGCATGTATGTTATTAGTATATACAGATCTCCGTCATGTGATGTTTCATTTTTTGAAAAACTTGAAGCAAGGTTGGAATCAATATGTTCTTCAGGTTCTTCAATAGATGAAATACTCGTTTTTGGAGATTTTAACTGTGATTATAGTAAATTAAAAGATACACGTTTATTTCACAAACAAGATTATTTGACGAGTTCGTACAACTTTATTCAATTAATCGATATTTTTACGCGCGTTACGAAAAACTCCGCTTCCATTATTGATCTCGCTTTTACAACTCGTACTTCAAAAATTGACGAACATGGATGTATAATGACTTCTCTTAGTGATCATTACATGGTGTATGTTATTCGAAATTTGAATTCAAGACAGAAAAAGTCTCTACCGAAAACTGTTTCCTTTCGCTCTTTAAAAGATTTTGACGATCAGGAATTTTATGATCTTTTAGAATCTGCATCTTTGTCAAATTTATGTGACATTGACGACGTTAATGTTTTCTGGAGAACCTGGAAATTAATTTTTACCTCTATTGTAAATAAAGTTGCACCAATAAAATCATTTCGTGTTAAAGATCAATCGCTTTCGTGGATAACGTCACATATTAGAACACTGATGAAGAAAAGAGATAATATTCATAGAAAATTTTTGAAAGTAAAGAAAAAGATTTTATTGCAAAAAGATTCCCATTTAAATACAATGTGTGAAGAATTATGGTCAAAGTACACCAATCTAAGGAATGAGGTCAATATATCTATGTTTAAAAGTAAAACTGAATATTTTAAGAAAGAAATCAAGAAAAATGTAAACGATGTTTCAAAGATGTGGAAATGTTTAAAGTTATTATTACCAACAAAATCCTCATCATTTCCTTCCATTCTTTACGACAATGATATGGTGTTTAATAACGATGACGCTATTGCCAATGCATTTAATGATTATTTTATTCGAATAAATGCTAAGCTCGCGCAAGAAATGAATGTCATACAAGCCGACGAACATGATATTAGGGATGTTTTTAATTGCTATCCTTCCAATTATGTTTTTAACTTTGTTTCCACCAATGAAAGCTATGTTGAAAAATTGATTTCAAACTTGGATTCTAACAAAGCAACAGGGTCTGATGATATTAATATTATCTTCCTAAAAAAGTCTAAAGCTTGTATTGTTCCAACCATTACTCAATTGATTAATTTGTCTTTTTCAACAGGAGTCTTTCCCAATGATTGGAAGTATGCAAAGGTTTTCCGTTATTAAAAAAAGGCGACATTAACAATATTGGTAATTTTCGTCCAATTTCCATCTTACCTGCAATAAGTAAACTCATTGAAAGGACTGTTCATCAGCAATTGTATGATTATTTAATAGAACATAATATCCTCAGTAAGACGCAGTTCGGGTTCCGGCCAGGTCATTCTACAGCCTCGGCTCTGGGGGCTTTAACAGACAGTTGGTTACACTGCATAGATAAAGGCCTCATTGTAGGGGCTCTTTTTATTGATTTAAGACGAGCTTTTGATACGGTTAATCCAGATATTTTGTTAAATAAGTTAAAGAAAATAGGTTTGAGTAAGTTATCATTAGCTTGGTTTGACTCGTATTTAAATAATAGAAAACAATATGTTGCTATAAAAGATTCTAAATCAACTGATCGCTGTATTTCTGTTGGAGTTCCACAGGGATCTATTTTGGGCCCGCTCCTATTTTTGATTTATATAGATGATATGTCAGAAGTTTTGAAACATGGACAAATTGTAATGTATGCCGACGACACGACACTTTATGTAAGTGGACCCACCTTTTCGGATGTACAAACTAAATTGCAAAGTGATTTTAATGTTATATGTAGATGGATAAAATGTAATAAACTCTATTTGAATGTTGATAAAACCAAATTTATGATCATCGGAAGTAAACAAAGATTAAACCATTTTAAAAATGACAGTATTACATTAAAGTATGAAGATATATGTGTTGAACAATGTAAGATCTTTAAATGTCTAGGTATTATGATCGATGAAAACATATTATGGTCTGATCATGTAGATTATTTATGTAGAAAAGTGTTTGCCGGACTTGCCATGCTTAGAAGAGTTAAACCATATGTAGATGACATTTCATTGAAATTATTATACACATGTCTCATACAATCACAAAATGATTATTGTTGTGAAATTTGGGGAAACAGGTTTTTAAGTCATATAGATAACTAAACTACAAAAGAGGGCTGCAAGAACGATTTTAAACTGTAATATGTATACCCCATCAAAGGAATTATTTACTCGCATGAAATGGATACCATTTCAAGAGAGGGTTAAATATTTTAGATGTATATTTGTTTTTAAATGTCTTAACGATTTATCTTCAGACTTTCACAAAGATGTTTTTCAAGAAGTATCAACTCAACATAATTTTTACACACGGCAATGTACTCGTCATGACCTGATTATTGATAAATGTCATACTGAATACCTTAAGAATGCAATTAGTTATGATGGTGCTTCTCTATGGAATAAATTACCTTCTAATATTAAGCAGATAAGTAATGTAAAGGCCTTCAAATTGGCACTTAAGAAATATTTTTTCCACCTTGCTGTTGAATCAGGATAGGTTTTGAGGAACACCTTTTTTTAATTATTTTTTACTGCTAGTCTGCCTCTATTTTTCTTTAAGCTCTCTCTCTCGCTTCTTTTACTTAATCCTTTACTCTCTTAGCAAGTGATCTATTTATAATAGCCTTCATCATAATTGACACTGATTAATATGTTTGATATTGTATATTTATTTTCAATATGTAATACTGTTCTATTAATGTATTCATACCTAATTGTTTGTTTTATCTTTTTAATTGTATATACATGTTTTACAGGGCCTCATAGAAGACTAACTTTTTGTTGAATGGGCTACCCTGGTGAAATATAAATAAATAAATAATAAATAAAAATAAATACAACTATACGAATATACGTCTATCCAGCCGGCCAATCACAACACAGGAAACTATACATCTATACAACTATACCATTGGCGGATTCAGGGGGGGGGGCACAAGGGGCACGTGCCCCCCCCCCCTGTAAAAAAAAGAGGGAAGGGGAAAAATAAAAAGGGAGAAAAGGAGAAAAGGAGGGGGAAAGAAAAAGGAGGGGAAAAAGAAAGAAAAGGGAAGAGAGAAAAAAAAAGAAAAGAGGGAGGAGAGAAAAGGAGGGAGGAGAAATAGGAGGGGGAAAGGAAGAAAGGGGAAGAGAGAGAGAGGAGAGAAAAGGCGGAAAATGAAGAAAGGGATATTTCTTTCTTTCTCTTTCCCTCTCATATTTCCCCTCCCCTTTTTTCAATTTTCCCGACAGCAGCGCAATTTTATCCCATTATTCTTTTAAAATAAATGCAATTCCTCATGCTCTCGCTCTTCTCTTCTATCGGTTTTTAATTTTCTTTCATTTTTTTTCCTTTTTCCTTTAACTCACCAAAATTCTCTCTTTCCCCCTTTTTTCCATCTCTTTTTTGTTCCTCTTGTGCTTTTTTTTGGAGGGGGGAGGGGGGGGGCTACACACCTGGCAAGAGGGACCCCATATTATGCACACTGCAAAATTGCGTGCCCCCCGCACCCCTTTCCCGGTAAAAAAACATCTTCATATAATATCATCCCCCATTCTCCTTTTTTTTACCGGGAGGGGGGGGGGGGGCACGTGCCCCCTGTGACCCCCTGAATCCGCACTGGTATAGTTGTATAGGTGTACAGTTTCCTGCTTTCTGATTGGTCGGCTGGACAGACGTATAGTCGTATAGTTGTGTAGTTGTACGGATAGTGGAATGCTTGGCCCGCCATATACACCGCCATATTTACCTCGACTAGCTCTTAACACGACCTTTACCCTAGGGTCACTTTTCTCCGTCTGAACGTAGCTACTGTAAATTATAGCTCACAAGTAAGCAATGTTGAAAGGCACACTCGTAGCGGTAGGAGGGTGAATTGCCCAATTCGCCTTCATTTGTAAATATGTTTATTTATTCATGGTATCACATGTTTATCATTGTTCATATTATCACATGTTTATTATTGTTCATTTTATCACATGTTCGAATTTGTTCATATTATCATATGTTTATCATTGTTCATAGTATCACATGTGTATCATTGTTATCTATTGTTATATTGCTACTATGTTGTAAATATGTTTGTACTCTCATACCCAAGAAGGGGTCGATAGAGTTATTAAAATCTCACAAATCTTGCATTCATGTCATCTAATATCAAAAATTGTAGAAAAACTTGTTTTTAATCAGTTTTTTGAATGACAATGATATTATTAACGCGAATCATTCGCGGTTTAGACCCCATCATTGTACGTTAAGTACACTTTTGAACGTCACGGAAGATTGGTTACATAATATGGATAAGGGGGAGGTGATTGGGATGGCAACAATTAATTTACAGAAATCCTTGGATACCGTAGGCCACTCAGTATTGTTAAATAAACTGCGTATCAATATTTGTATTGTCATGTTCGACTTTTATAGCAAACAAAATCGACTGATTTGTTTTTCTTCTATTTTTTTCCTGTTTGTTTTGTTTTTCTAAATTAGGGCTTGTTTGGATTTCTCGCCTTCTAACCTATTTGTATATATATATATATATATTCTGGAACACCCGTTGTCATGTCAGAGTTGAGAATTCTCGCACTTTTATATATATATATATATATATGTTTTTATTTAACTTTGTATGTAAACCATGTTAATCTATAATGTATGTTTCTTTGTAAATTTGTGTTTGCTTTTTATATGCACGGCCATGCTGAAGAACAGCCATTGGCTGAAGTATGCCACCGTGCTAAAATAAAATAAGAAAAACAAACGAAACAAATGTTTAAAAATAAAACACGAAATTTTGTCGCGATAAATCTGAATGAGATTTGACATGTATTTTAAAGGGGCAATCTAACGTTTGTAATAGGTTCATTTGTGTAAAAGTAGAACAAAATTGGAGCTATAATGTTTTAGCCATATTTTTGTGTTATCAATTAAATATTAAAGTTGTCCGGCACTTCATCACAGTGACTTTAGCTAATTTTGAGTGCTAAAGTGCCCATACGTAAAGTAATTAAAACTTTACTACAAAATCCAAAGCTTGCTTAATTCTTGTCATAGTTTATGCAACTTTCACTAGTCCGCTCCTCTGATTATTTCTGGTTTCTTTAGTGTAGTTTTCTATTAAGGCTGAACGTTATTTTAAGCGTGCTGGTTATTTAAAATAATGATGATATTAAAGAAGATTTTTTTTTTTTGATTGATGGTGCGTTAAATCCGACAATCTTTGTATCGGTTCGTGATGACATGTCTAAATGAAATCAAAGCTGCTTTTTATTAAAAGATGAACTTCAACCAAATTGCTTAAAACGCAGTAACGGTAATTGACAGCAAATTGTCGATCTAATTACATGCGCCTGACAGAGAGTCGACACTAATGGTTCCATGATTATTGCATTCATTGAACAAAGGCGATAAATCGGTCACAGATTCAATGAAGAAACTGGCTATTGTGCGGTTGCACACGTATGAACTCTGGCTAATAATTCCTAAACTCTGGCAAACAATCCGGGATTTTTTAAATAAAAATCTTCAGGAAAGAAACTCTCATGATAACAGTGGGCAAGTCTAATGGAAACCACGTATTGGTCAGAGCAACAGGATGTAGTAAATTGCATGGGGGTCTACCTTTTATTGCCATAAATATTTCCATTTCCATTTGTTTTCATCACCCTAATAAGGCCGGGGGGGGGGGCCATTATGGCCCCCCTCCACGATTTTTCTGATTGTTCGAGAACGCATATGGATGGCGCCTCGCCGCTCGCTGACTTTTTTCTTTAGAGTCTTGCGCATCTTTAAAAAAAAAAAAAAAAAAAAAATCGGACCTATAGTTACAAGGTCACGTGACCTTTTGTCTTTGCATGTCAGCCCGAAAATCGCTAATTTTTGTGATTTGTGTACAAAACATATGGAAATGTCATTTTTCCAAAAAATAGATCAAACATTGGTTATTGGGTCTTGTTTAAAGTTTAGGTGGTTGTTTCTGGAGTCAAAATAGTTGAATTGTAGGAAGAAATGAAGAAAAAAAAACAACAATAACATAAATAAGTTGAAAAAACAATGAAATACATAAGAAATTATCAAAACAAGAGATAACATAAGGAATAAGCTGGCTCTTCCAATTTTTTTTTGTCGTATTATTGTTCCAAATGGTCTAATGAATATATGTAGTGAAAAAGAATGCTTAAATATGAATAATATAGGATTTATGGATACAAATGTGATTTTATGACGTTATTTGCATAAATTACCATAAATATGCAAATGAGGGATTTTTTCCAAAAAATTGAAATTATCATATTGTTCTATACACTTCACTTGACATGCGTGCACATTTTCGCGGAGATCGGCCGTTTCACGGCCGAGATCTTAGGGGGGGGGGGGGGCCATAATGCCCCCCCCCCCCCGGCCGTAGTAAGACTTCAAATAGCCCGGCCTTATAAGGGTTAAGATAAGAAGCGACCACACTCAACAGCGGAATGGTAGCCTTTATTGCTTCGTTATAATGGAAAACGCAACATATATTTATTACATTAATGAATCAATGGTCGTTACACAGGTTGACTCAACAAATTTGGACATGATCACGGTGATTCCAAGTGTGACATCAGAAATTAATGTCGTTGCTTTCAAACATCGAGCAATAATTGTTGCAGCCATTTTGCTCGTATTCGCATTGGTCGGTCTTTTTGGCAACGCCCTCGTCATCATTTCAGTCATCGTTGGCAGAAAGCTTCGTACGATCACCAATGTCCTGATCATCATTCTAGCTTTCGCTGATTTCAAATTATATGATTTGTTTTTTACCTGAAATTCCGTTGATTGATAGTGCATTAAATCCGACAACCCATATGTTGGTGCGTGATGACTTTTCCTAATGACAACCAAAGCTGAGCTTTAATGCTAAACTTTAACCAAATTGATTAAAAAGCAGCAACGGTTATTGATAGCAAATTGTGGATCTAATCACATGCGCTTGACAGAGAGGCGACACTAATGGTTTCATGAATATTGCAATAAAAAAAGCAATAAATCGGTCACAGATTCAATGAAGATATAAAGAGGACTGAAAACAGGCTATTGTCCAGTTGCACATGTATGAACTGTGGCTAACAATTCTGGTTTTTGAAAAGAAAACCTTCAGGAAAGAAAATGTCATATTAACGGTGGGGAAGCCTAATGGATATTGCGTACTGGTCAGAGCAAAAGACTAATGCAAATTTCGCCTGCAATATAATTGACATTGCATGATAATTAGGATATAAGAGCAAAACGTTTTTTATTTGCCATTTAGCTTCAAGAAAGTTGATTTGAAATTGTGTTTGCGTGTTTGACTGCTTCTAAAGTGTGGTCTAAGTTGTTGACTCTTTCCATCATTAAGAAGCAGTCATACTTTACAACGGAACTGTAGCCTTTATTGCATTTGCGAAATGGAAAACGCAACAGATATTTATTTCCTTAATATATCAATGGTCGTGACACAGGTTGACTCAACAAGTTTGGACATGATCACGGTGATTCCAAGTGCGACATCAGAAATTAACGTCGTTGCTTTCAAACATCGAGCGATTGTTGCAGCCATTTTGCTCGTATTCGCATTGGTCGGTCTATTTGGTAACGCCCTCATCATCATTTCAGTCATCGTTTGCAGAAAGCTTCGTACGATCACCAATGCCCTGGTGGTAAATCTGGCTTTCGCTGATTTCATGGCATGTACCTTCTTACCGTTCCAAAGCGCTGGTCTCCTAAGTCAAACAGGAAGGTACCCTCTGCACGAGGCGGTGTGCGCAGCCGTTGCCGCAGTAGAATATATCAGCGTGTGCTGTAGTGTACACACCCTAGTCGCTTTCGCATTCGTCCGCTGGTACGTTATCACCAAATCTATTCGTGGTCATCAAGGTCCCCATACCCCGAAGAAAATTGCCATCATGGTTATGATCATCTGGATAATCTCAATCTCATTCATGGTCGTACCTCCTGTTCTTGGCATTGGAACACTCGGTTATTCCGAATATTACGGCCAATGTTCATTGACAGATACAAACGAACTAGAATCCTATTTTATCTTACTTCAAGGGGCTCTGATCGCACATGCCCTTCTGCTCACCCTTGTATTTTACATTCGTATCTTACGCCATGTCTTCCGACATAATAAGCAGTTTCGAGAGGCACATCAGAACAATGCTTCTTCGTCCGTTTCTGCAGGTTCTCGTCCACCCATGATCACGGCCATCAACCGAAAGGAGATCGAGATCACTAAGAATCTCTTCATGGTCGTTTGTGTTTTCATGCTCTGTTTTCTAGCTACCATTGTGAATTTCTTCATTCCCGGTACCAGCGTCTTTACTCTCTACAGTTCCATGATAGTGTTAGCTAACAGCGTAGTCAATCCGATCATATACGGGCTCAAGCACCCCAACTTTCAAGAGGTCTTCATAAAAATGATATGCTGTCGTCCAGTAAGGATAGGCATCATGCAAGACTGATGTTCATGACAAGTTCTTCGACTGGCGAATCGAGTACACTTGACTGAAAGTAAAATATGTCGAAAAATGAAGGGCCTAATCAAGTGGAACAGGAAAAGCTGTAATCATTTACAAACTACCATTCGAAAGCCATCGAAAATCAAAGTCTAATGATTGTGGCAATAGTTGGATACTGGAGTCAAACGGTTTTGTTGCACAAAGAGGGGCTACTTCAGGAAAATGTTGTATTGTCCATACTTTAGGTACACGATATAACATATGTTTTACCCCCTTCACATACACGGATTTCTCTTACGAGTCATTACGGATCGCCAACTCGTAGTCAATCGCAAGCTTCCGTAAATAACTCGTCACAACTCGCAACAACTCGTAGACACTCTTAAGCATCCGTGAAAGGAGAGGCAATTTTGTTGACATGTAAAAAATCTTCTTACGATTGTCCACAGATTGATTTGTCCGTAAATAGCTCGTAACAATTCGTAATAATCCGTTAACCGCTCGCAACAACCCCTGACCATCCGTAAACTGTTCGCAAGAATCCGTAAATGACTCGTAACATATTTTTGTAACGATTCGTAACGGTTAGTTTACAATTTGTTTACGGATTATTTACGGATTATTGCGAGTAGTTTACGGATGGTTACGTGTGCTTACGTGTTGTTTACGATTTTATTTGGGTCATTTTACGATGGCTTTACGGATTGATACGGGCTGTAACGAGCATTTTAGGTGTAGTTACGAGTACTTTACGAATAGATACTTATACTTAAGGTATGCTTACGAACTGTTTACGAATCGGGGAAAGGTATAAAAGCTGGAAATCCGAACACTTTTCAGTTGTTATTTTTTGGTTCAAAATCGTAAGGACTCGTAAGTACTCTGACTTACTCGTAACTAATCGTATCAACATGTAAACATGTCATAACTAACACGTTAGTTGCTCGTAGTTATCCGTGGCAACTCGTAACAAATCGTGGACTGTTGCCGTAAATACATCGTAATGTGCGATCCGTAAGGACTCGTAAGAAAAATCCGTGTATGTGAAGGGGGTATTAGATAAATAAGATACATGCATGTTCAGATGTTAATAAAGTTTTACACAACAATTGACGAATTTTATTCAACAGACATACATGTTTCCATCTTTTAAAACAAATATAGTTACAATTTAACGCCCCCTTTCCCCTTTGTTGAAAGACCGTGATGATTTATGGGGGTTTCTTATTTGTACAATATAATGAGATCTTTAAATCTATGCCAATCTCAATTTGGATTATGACGTTATAGGGACAACTCTCCTGTTTGTCGTGTACGAACAATTTAATTAATGTCTGTTTATCTCTCTTGGGGCACTACTCAGAATATATAAGAGATAACATATTATTACAGGTGCTCTAACAAGAAACACCCTCCTGAGTGATACAATTTTTAAACTGACACTTTAGTCATTCGTTTGTGTTGGCAATGAAATGGTAAAGTTGTCCGGCGCTTTTTCACATCGACATTAGCTAATTTTGAGTTATGAAGTGCCGATACGAAAAGTGAATACAACTATACAAAAAAATGCACAGCTTTCCCTTTTTTGTAGGATTTTATGCCCCTTTCACTAGTCCGCTTCTCTGATTATTTTTGTTTTCTCTAGTGTAGTTAACCATTAAGCGTGCAGGTGATAAAAAATAATGATGTTAATAACGATATTGGATTCTTGTATAGCGCGTTTGTATGTTCTGACCGAAGTTTAAAAATATAAATGTTCTAATAGTTGTCGAGCACGTTAAGTTAACATTGAACTCTGATGGTGTTAAGGGACAGATATAATAGCCAATAACTATATGATTTCAGTTTATCCTTTTCCTCCTCGTAATTTTTTTAATTTTAATTCAACGTTGTTTGTAATACATGTTAAGTATTGTATGTTTGGTTTGCGGGATATATGTACACAAAATATTTAGAAACGAATAATTAGCTTGTAATAATATTGATAACGATAGTACATATTTCCAATAAAGCACTTTTCTATCGACTGACCAAAGCGTTTACAGTCTGATTTTTTTACCCCGGTCTCTGGATGTAAATACTATCCTGCAGTATATATTCACCACTCCTTGGTGATTATTTCAGCTAGTCGCGTCTTTTGGGCATGCACAAGTTAATCCAAACACGGTGATATTTGCATCCAAGCGGGTACTCGTTTGACACATGGGTGGAGAGGAGCAATGTAGATAAAATGTCTTAATCCAGGACATAATGTGCCGTGCCGGGGCTTGAACCTACGGCCTAGGCATTTCCAGTCAAGAAATTAAACATTATTAATTCATCAATTATTTTAAGTAAATTACTGAAATCAATTTGTCTAAATATCAAATAATTAAATGCTGTACAGTGTTTATATTATAAACTGTACCTTTTGATGGGGTGAGTGATCCGTTCTTTTCAATGTAGCAAGCACATAAAACATTACCTATTGATTTACTGTCTTAGCTTAATCACAATGTTAAGACATATACATTTTTTTCTTCAAAAAACCCATAAAAGTCCCGTTTGCCAACATCCCAATTATTCTATGTGACTCGCAAAATGGTTTCCGAGCCAATCACAACACAACATAACATACACCAAAGAGATACTACAACACAAACAAAAAACTGATCATTGCTATTGATAATTGAATCCGGATTTCTGATGTTTTCATAATCATTTAATATTCAGACGGAGCAATGGATGTGCATGGAGTTGGAGTATTTGACTTTTTAAAAGCCGAACTATTAAAGTAAAACAATTATACAATCGTTTAATGAATCAATTTTGTTGTCATCTCCACAATTTACTTACAAAATTGTTTGATTCTACGGCATCACCATAGCAAGCAATGACCCACACCCGCGCACACACTCACGCACACACGCGCACACACACACACACACACACACACCACCCACACGCACACACACACTCACGCATCCGCGCACACACACTCACTATAATTTTTGTTTGCCGCAATGTTCTTGTAACAGTAGTGGATCGGCTCGGATCAATCCGAGCAATTTTTTTTTGCTGAAGCCTCATTAGCACTAGTTACTGAGATGGAACAGGCCACATCGCTACTCAATACCTCTCATGTTCCGAATAGATTACAGAATCCAAGTATTTTCTTTGACATCGTAAAATTCCGCCAGAAACATGATTGCCGCAAACAAAACATCTGTATAGGGGTTGTTTGGTTTAAACTGCCGGAAAACTCGTTGTATCTTGTCTTTGAGATAGCACAAGTGGGATCATAGTAGTGCTTAAACAGTAAACAAGAGCAAGAAAGACAACAATAACACCAATAATAAAAACAACAAGAACAAGGGTAAACAAGAAAAAAAATAACATTTTACGCTGGTATCTGCCTAATTGCAAATTGGAAGAAAAAGGGGGAAAGGGTAAAACATCTTTTCGAAAAACACAGTTTATATTTGGCTGTTTTCCATGTGAATCGCCACATTATCCGCTCGGTTCCATGAAATGGAGTCATCCCCAAAGCCTCTTGGAATCTATGAAGCTTACAACCACTTCAGAAATTCCCAATGGTGATGTGTATCAAAAAGAACGATAACTTGACGATAAAGTTAAGTATAGTCATAAGATTACAAATTGAACGGCACTGCCTGGAAGCTATTCGCATCAAATCCTATGTGAAAACCTGTTCGCCGAT
This sequence comes from Strongylocentrotus droebachiensis, assembly GCA_035222895.1. Taxonomy (NCBI): domain Eukaryota; kingdom Metazoa; phylum Echinodermata; class Echinoidea; order Camarodonta; family Strongylocentrotidae; genus Strongylocentrotus; species Strongylocentrotus droebachiensis. Next base: position 58,554 of record JAVYIG010003136.1, on the reverse strand, counting down.
TTTTTTTCTAATAACTTATATCCTCCTCGAGGAAAGCAAAGGATTGCTGCAAGGGTGAGGGATTTGAAATTTTAAACCAAACACGGATCGGTCAGCATTCTCATCAAATCCTATGTGAAAACCTGTTAGCCGATTTTTTTTTTCTGAAGTGAAATGTTTAAATCTTGAAAGCCCAGAGGCGTCAAATGGAGAGATAGTGAGTGGATGAGGATGAGATGAGAAAGAAAAGGTGGAGAAGAGAGTCTGAGAAGAGATGGCGGCAGGTTAGGGGGGGGGGGGAGAGGAATGGAACACAGGCGAGGGTGGGAGGGGGCTAAGGAGAAAGGCCATATAAGATGTGGTCGGGAGAGATGGAAAGAGCCTCGGGGTGTAAGAGAGAAATGGTGAATGGGAGAGAGAGAGAGAGAGTGGGGGAAAAGAGGGAAAGAGAGATGGAAAGGAGGATATGTATGTGTTCAGGAAATATATAGAAAGAAAATGAGTGAGAGAGAGAGAGAGAGAGAGAGAAAGAGAGGGAGAAAAAAGAGAGAGAAGTCAGATAGAAAGAAAGAGAGAAATAAAAGAGATAGAGAGGAAGAGAGGGAAATAGACAGAGAAAAAAAGAAAGAAAGAGAGAGAGGGAGAGATAGATAGAAAAAGAGAGATGGAGAGGAGAATGTGTTGGGGTAGATAGGAATATATATAAAATAGAGGAAGGACAGAAAGGAATTGGAAAAGGATGAGAGAAAGAGAGTTAGAGAAAAAAAGTGTTAGTGAAATAGAGAGACAGGTGGTTGGTGAGAAGAGAGAGAGACAGCGAGAGAGAGAGAGAGAGAGAGAGAGAAAGAGAGAAAGAAAGAAAGAAAGAAAGAAAGAGAGAGATGACAAGAAGGGTAATATCTTTTCTTCGAATCCGGACTCTTCATGAATTATGAAACACTGAAGAAAAGGGTAAAATACACTATAGGAAAGGAAAAAAGTTAATAATCTGAAAGCAGAACTAAATAGAGCAGAGGTATCAATGATAAACATCGGAAATGCTGCTAACTTAAATCCTTCTTCTATATTTTGTTATCATAATACAAATTCCACGGTATTGTTAGCAATAAATAATAAGATCTTTTCAATTAATCTATACAGACTTAAAACAATTTTACATGTAAAGTATAATCTAATGTGAAATATTTTATAACATACACTGTACATCAAAAATACAAAAATTAGATTACTGCGCAATTACTCAAATTATAGTATACATTCTATACCCTTTAAAATATCAAAGTCTTTCAATAAACAATCATGGTTACATGGCGCTATAAGTTATCATCACCAATCGGCAAATGTGACATAATTCGAACAAAACCATTAGACAGATTTGAGATAGATCATGGATGAAAGACGAGCTTAAAAAACGCTTTCAGAAGCAAAACGCGACGCATCAACGACAGCATATAATCAAGGCATTCCATCACACGCAATCTACTCATCTTTTACGCTCAGTGTCATCGCGTGGTCCATATTGAGAGGGGTGGAGGTGGGGGGGGGGGGGGGGGCTGATATCATGGGGGCATCGATATTCGGTGGACGAAATGTGAATTAAAAAGGGTAACATTAGCGTGATTAGGATAGGATGCGAGAGAGGGTCTTATTATCTTCTGTTCACGTTCAGTTCCTTTCCCCTTCTCTTCATATATCTTTTCCTCCCTTTCCCTCGTGGGGAGGGGTGCCCCCGTTTACCCCTGTAGCAACTCAACTGCTTGCAATTACACGTATTTTGTAAATCCGCAATGTGTTTGTTTCATCTTATTTGGAACAAATTGGAACAGAAATCCGGACGGCCTTCTAGCTACCTTTTATTAAGATGTTCCACAAGCTATAGTGAACAAAGAAATTCAATCGGCTTGTGTGCGCTTTTACAAGATCATGAAGATAGATTTAATGGACGATAATGCTCGAAACAAGCATTTCCTTGCTTAATTCTGTAAGGAGAGTAGGAACATGTGACCAAGCAAAAAGAGAGAATGTTAGGAAAAAGACAATTAAGAAAATGAGCGAGGACAAAATGAGAGAGATAGAAAGAGGATATAGACAGCAAGGACTTCATGTAGAGAAAAAGATCGACTCAATGAGCATGATGAGGAAAACGAGAATACTATTAAATCTCTTTATTCTCTCTGTTCTCCTTCAAATTGTAGTTAATTCCTTATTTGAAAATATTGAAACAAGAAAGAATTTAAAAAGAAATTTGACACTTCCTGTTCTCTGTCCTCAGTTGTAGACAAATTATAAGCCACAATTCCATTACACCGTCATTGATGTATACCACACGGATCAATTCATCACCCCAATCACATCAAGCAAAGAAAATGTAGCTCTTCAAATCGAATTGAAGCGTGAACATGATAGGGTGGGAGAGAGAGAGAGAGAGAGAGAGAGAGAGAAATTGAGACAGAGAGAATGAAAGAGAGAGAGAGAGAGAGAGAGAGAGAGAGATAGAGAGAGAAGATACAGAGAGAGAGAGAGACAGAGGTGGGATGAGAGAGCGAGAGAGAAAGAGAAAGGAAGCGGGAGGGGAGAGGGAAGAGAGGAAAGGGGGTATGAAGAGAGGGAGAGCGGCGGTGAGAAGAGACGTGGAAAAACGAGGATGGAGATGAAGACACAGGGACACATAGAGACAGCTAGAGAAACAAGAATGGGGGTGAATGCATGATGGATGAGTTGTTCACGTAAGAGGGGTGACGATCTATAAAACAAACGAGCAAAGAGAAAAGAGGAAGCGTCAAATGTTTAAAGGAATAATGTAGATGTAATATAAAGCTGCTTGCGTTTGCTTGTGTGGATTTAGTTGACAATATGGTGTGTGCGTGTGTGTGTGTGTGCGTGTAATTTTTTTGTGAAAGAGAGAAAATGAGCGACGAGAGAGAGAGAGAGAGAGAGAGCACATAACAATAGATTTAGGAACAGGAATGAAGAATTCTTAAAAAAAAAGAAAAAAGAAAAAGAAAGAAGAAACAAACAAAATGGGGAAAAAGGAAAGAGTGTATACGTGGACAACTGAAGGAGTAGGGATTGCTGTCAAGGAGTGACTATCATAAACCACTATTTCACGGTTCACAGATTTGGTCTAGTCCAGTTATCACATAAACCTCAATTAGGCGCCATGAATATGGAAAGCGCCTTCGATGATAACATTGCCGGATGTACTTGTATATCACCATCCGGTGCAATGGCGAGGGTCTATCTTTTTCTCCGGATGCAAGCCGTCGTCTGCTCCGAGCATCACAATTGCATAGATGATTTTCTTTTTTCTCCTTCAAAATTGTTGTTCGCCGACATTGAAACCCAGTTACAATTTTTGTGATCCGCAAATAATTGCTTCGTCTTGGATTTTATTCTTAAGTGATACAGAGCAAATTATTTCCAATTCTAAGCCCTAGGATTAGGTTGGATTGCTTAATATAAAAATGATTGTTCGGTGATATTGAATGCCCATCTACAGTTTTTGTAATCCTAAACATGCTGAAATAATGTTGTATTTGCATTTAATTGATACATATAGCTACGAGCTTAGAGCAGTTATAAATTGTTCTGTCTTTTTCTCTCTCTCTCTCTACTTCCAGTTCGCTGTTTCCATTCACTTTATTTCATCATCAAACCAAAATTGTAGTTTTCTCATACATCATGCTCGTGATTTGCCAAAGTACTAAACATAAACTGCTAAAACCATTACAAACAATAAATAACACATTCGAGGTCCATAATGCAAAACTAAAGTAGTCTAAGTTGTTTCGGGCAAAATGATATTTGAGTGAGAAAAAAAAATCACCGATTGTTTATTTGTTTACTCGAAAGATTACATTTATAAAGATCTTTGTTTGTCATTGTTTAACCATTGGTTTGCTAAATTGACGCTATAAATGAAAATCGAACCGGCAGGCTTCTTGTTCTTGTTTTAACACAGTAAACCACGTTCTTCTTGATTAACACTCTGTAATCGTTTTATTAAAAGTAAATACTGTGCCATTTCTAATCTAAAACGCTTCTTTCTTTATAAGATTAATCTCCTTGAATCTTTCAACAACAAAAACAACAATATTTTATATTCTCTAGCGACGGAATTTTGGTCCACAAAACAAAAGCGATCAAAAGGTAAAACCGTCAGACTGTTGGTAATAATTCCATCTAAAACTCAAAAAAATGTCAAGTTGCTTTGAATGCTATTAAAAGAGTGGATTTCCGTTTGACTGAGAAAAAAAAATAGCCCAAGAACCAAAAGAATTGAAAAACAAAAAAGGCACTGCATTATTGTATTGATACGCCGACGCATTTCCGGACAATCGACAATAAACATCTTCTCAAAATAAACATGATATATAACTATGTCCAGAAATAGTGATACATTTGAAATTCGAGTTGCATTTTCCCACAGGAAATCATCAAAGTGAAGGGGGGAATATACAGATTTTATGATACAGCTATTTCTTATTTCTATTAGATCTGTATTTTACATTGATGTATGTGTGTATGCGCGCGTGTGCGTATGTGTGCGTGGTGCAGGTGAGTTGTGAGTGTGTGTTTAACTTTTGACGATAGGGATTGAAGAATGTCAAATAAAATGTTTGTTAGGTGGATAAATGGCAACGCTCTTTCAGTACGATTTCTGATATAATTGCCACTGAACATTTATCTTGATGAAATGGTTATTATTAGATGCGATCAATATTGCTGACAGAATGGTAAATAACGAGGAATTGCACTAAAAATTTAATGGCATGCATGCCTGGAGCGGTAGTAATTACATGAATAAATTCCTTGCGTGACGTATCAAATTTCATTGAGTATTATTACTTTGTAAAGTTATATTTGTGCATTATGTATGTTATAAATCATTCATGACACACTGTAGCAAAGCAGGTTGATAGAAAGTATCCCATTTTTTTCTTATGATTTTATTTCCTTTGTATTTGTCCCACTTTTTGAGTGATGTATTAAGAAATGAACAAAAAGGTGGAGGGGCGGATTCCCTCCAAGAAGAGAGTATGTGTGTGTGTGTGGGGGGGGGGGGATATGGACGCGAAATGTACCAGGGCAGCCCTGTAGACAAACTACGTTTCTCTCTCTTTCTCTCTTTTTTTTCTAGACTGTTATGGAGGGGGGGGGGGGGAGCTAGGTCGATGTCGTATCCTCGCTGTGATTTTAAGAAGAGTCGAGAAAAATATTGGTTTTGACAGAAATAAACTGAAAAATGGCCAAGCTATAAACGAAAACATGCTGCAAGAAGGACGTTGGACCTGACATTATTGCCATTGTCTCGTTTGCACATCTTCCGTGTAGGGTGTTTTCATTGTGTTCTATAATGACTTAAGTGTCCCTTTATGTCACATTTGGCAAGTAAGTTCCAACAAACAAATGCAATCGCTCACGTCAAGACACATCAACATTTCTTAGCTTATAGAACATTTAATTTTAAATTAGTCTTAATTGACAGTTTTATCGATGTTGCCTCTAAACGACTTGTTGTCACATTTTGCAAGTTCCAACAAACAAGGCAACCGCTTACGTCATGACATGGGTTTAAAACCAAAATGTGTAGGAGGCGTATGAAATTACTGGTACAAGATAGGATTGACTATTAATACGAGCTTGAATATATCCCTTAAAATATAATAGCTTCACCTGCTGTTTTAGCAGAGGAGTGGCCACCTGTGTAAAGTATTGTTTTTATTCCGACCACGTATCTTTGACTGAGAGCCCCAGGGCGCTAATCGTGTAATAGTCAATTTTCTTAAAAGGTGCTCTATTATATTTTTTAAAAAGTGGTAAGGATTTACAACCATAACACGATATAACTCTATATTTTTCTTTCACGTCTGATCGTCATGAAAAAGAATATCTTCGTGGTCAGTAATTCAGGAAATGTGGTTTATAATGGATGGCGAACGAATGAACGATTACCCGAATTTAAAGTTAAAAAAAACATTATGCTTTCTATAGAGATATGTTAAAGTCTTTTTATCATGGGTCTGATGCAAACTGAGCCTATTTTTAGTAATCAGTTTGGGAAAGCATGTTTCATTTTACGTAGATAATCATCGTATCGATTAGTACGTGTTCCATCACTTCTCTTTCTTGTATAACAATTATTTTCTTAGCGTCGTGATCTTTTAGATCCCTTGTTGACCATACATTGCGAGACAAACGAATATCACTAGCGATATTATTTTCGAAATTATTTTCTTGTTTGGTCCATTTCCACTACAATGGTTATTTACCTTTCATCTGAATCGATATATTTTAACCAGAGCCACCTTTCAGTTTTCATCATTATCTATTATAAATATAATTTCATCATGATGAGAATTTTTGTCTCATCGTGCTCTTGTCATTCATTAAAAATTGTTTTCTTAAGTATCAGGTCCAAATTTCTTCAAATGCTTCGATAAAAGGTGAGAGTGAATTTATTGTCCGACGTATTATACTCCTCTCCTGAGAAAAAACAATGAAATGGCCTTATAACCTAAATCTATGAATTCAATGTACGATGTGTAAATAACTTTAATACTTGTCTTTCGAAAAATATAATAGCCGCCGGTGGCATTTAGGTCACTAGAGGTCACAATTTAAGAGAAAACCAATCTTTATTTCGATCACTTTCTCTCCTTCGAGATTGAAAATTGTCCTCACCTATATCTCTATTTCTTTGACCGACTTCCTGCATGTACAGTTTAACTCCCGTCAGACTTTACAAAACCGATATCTGACCCAGAACAGATCGAATACAGTATTACATTAGCCCCCGAATGGCAGAGATTGTATCGGTTTTTAATCGGTGTGAAGGTGGTTTCTCGGTGTGACCGAGGGATAACCCGGTAAACGCCCAAAGCAGATGTGCATTTGCAAATGCTGATTTCCCGCTTCGACCATTATCAATTATATTCCTCCGGGAAGTGTAAACGATACTTTCTCACTCACAAGTAATAAAGAGAGAGAGAGAGAAATGGTTTTGCGATCACAGCTACAAATTGGTCGTGTGAAACAAGTTCAGCGCCCTGAAAAGCTGTCGCGTTGAGTCCACGGCGCGGCCATCACAGAGCAAACAAATTAGTTATAGAAAATTATGTTGTCGTTATCATTTTGCGACGATCTTAGAAGGTGATAATTCATTTAATACTCTAAATTGACCATGTAAGATATTTACAAGTTGCCAAAATCCTGATTTCCCCTTGAAAATTGTTTCGAGTTTTGGCTGGAAAATATTTTCAGACCTAATATAAGATGGTCGAGTTTTAGAGACCTGTGCAAATTAGTATTTAGCTCTCAGCACTTGTGTGTGTACTCTGCTGCCCATTATGTTCGAATAGTTTTTGTCTTTCCTCTGCTCATGAAATGATCATGGAAATATGGTTTATAGTGCCAAGAAACAAACAAACTCTTAAGGCGTTAAGTAAGTACGTGTTTGGTGCTATAATCATTGTCATAATAATGCAATAGTATTTGGCATGAACATTCAAAAATGTTATATCTTAATGATTTAGAATCTGATTAGTCATACAATTAATAACATCTAAATTCCAAAGGATTTCAAACTTTCTTTACGATGAAAAGCTAAAACAGCTCAGAATCGTGGTCAGACCAGTAATGCGATTTTCTACGATTTGAAGCTTATTGGGCTGTTATTCAAATCGGAAGGATTCGGTTAAATGCACTAAAATCCTGGTTCTTGGTAGTTTGGTCAATAATGTTTGTTTCGATTTCAGTATTGTCAATTCCTCGAAAATCGGACCACAGGAGGATCGCAAAGTATGCGGTGGGCTTTAATAGTTCTTGGCGGTGAAACTGAAACGCATCCATCCAATCATTATAACCAGTAACTTCAAATAGGCTATACACACAGAGAAATACAAGGTGTTCTTGGCGAGTAAAACGAAATTCATTGGAAAAATAGGTCGCCCCTTATTACACCTTTTAGGGAGTAAAACAGGAAATACGCAAGGGTGTACATAATAGTCATAAGAGGGGTGTAATTTTACATCCTATTTAGTCAGACGAGCTCTGATTAGTCAGTGCATACGCGCATGCGCTAAAGCAATGGCGCATCGTGTCGATATAGGTACTGTCAAATGAAGGGAAATTAGCATAATTTACATATTTTAGTCATGTTGGGGGAATTATCATGTTTCATTTGGGCATATTATTTGTGTGAAAGTTATCTGATCAAGAATAAGGTGTTGTACCGAAGGTTATATTTGATAATTTAATGAAATTAGCAGAAGTGTTATTTTACTAACTAATACATTGCCTTCTTATACGTGTAAGTAAAGGGAGGATATCCGGTTAAGCAGGATTATGTATGTAGGTATTTCCACTATTTTGATCTGAAACGTCCATCCATAAGTTGGTTCTTACAGTCTGCACTTGTGTTGAGTTCACACTAACTGTTGTTTATAGGTAAGCATGAAAGCTTTTCGACATATAACTCGACATTCTGGTCTGATTTCCTTAGAGCAGCGAAACGTAGACAAAAGGGTGAGAATCAGTGACTGTTAGGTGATTACGAAGCATGGATGATTAATTTCTCGAGGGATGATCAATTGGTTGATGCTGTTGAGGGTGTTGAGGGTGTAAATTTGGCTCGGTGTAAAAATGTCAGAGGTAAAAATGTCAGAGAAAAAAATGTCAGAGGTAAAAATGTCAGAGGTAAAAATGTCAGAGGAAAAAATGTCAGATGTAAAAATGTCAGAGGTAAAAATGTCAGAGGAAAAAATGTCAGATGTAAAAATGTCAGAGGTAAAAATGTCAGAGGAAAAAATGTCAGAGGTAAAAATGTCAGAGGTAAAAATGTCAGAGGTAAAAATGTCAGAGGTATAAAATAATAACAAAATCATGTGGCAAGTTTGTTATGGTTACACCCGGGTTATATATTAGGCTTATCGAAGAAGAACAGCGAGGGATATTCTGCAGTTGTTATTTCACCGCCGCTTTATTTTCCACTTTCCCAGTTTAAAATTTATTTACCTTTCGGCCCCAAATGGTGACTTTTTGCCCGATTATTGCCGAAGGAAGACGGGGGGGGGGGGGGGGGGGGAGGGTATTCTACTTCTGGGGCACGGTGACCTGGCTGCTCTCCCCCTTCCTCTTATATTATACTTTGCTAATACATCCTTCAGAACAGTGGTCAATGCCTAGGCAGAGCAGGCAGACTAATGGGACATGGTTTCTACTCCGAGTTTCGCGCCTTGCAAGCAATCATCAGGCAATTGATAGCATTCTTAAACATGATTATCCTACAACCTTGGTACAAATACCCCTAAAATAAGACTTAACTAATAAAATACAATTAGAATTACTCATGAGTAATTCTTATTATATTGTATTCAGGTATTGTATTAGTTAAGTCTTATTTTGAGCGTATTTGTACCAAGGTTGCAGAGGAATCATGTAAGAATGCTATCAGTTGTCTGATGATCGCTTGCAAGGCGTGAAACTCGGAGTAGCAACCATGCATGTCCCATTAGTCTGCCTTATTCAATATTTATATACCGGTATATTATGCTTTTGTATAAGCAAATGGTACTGGTACACTGAGCAAACTTCTGGAGAAAAGGATTTCTAAAATCGAGAAGTTTGGCCATGTTTTATAGGCTGAGTTGTCGCTCCATGCATGGTGTAATTATTAAATAAAAAGAAAAGTCAGTGCAGCCCTCAAAATAGGATCAGATATCTATGAACCTTCTCTCCCCCCCCCCCCACTTCTTCTTCACTTTTGAAGATTGTTGGACATTTTAACTGCGTGGCAATGACTGCTATTATAATGTAATTTCCAATAAATGCATATTTCCGACAATTCCACTTTCTTGTGGGCTTGGTATTTTGATACTCTGAAACAAAGCAGAAAGCCATGTTATCAATCACTATGAACATGACAGACAATGAAAGCGGACAAAATATACAGTTCCTCAGGTAGACAAAGGAACATCCCTTCACTGCTATTATGTAAAAATGTGTAAACAGGTGAATATGCATGTGGCACCTGTTCTACACATTTTTACATAATAGCAGTGAAGGGATGTCCCTTTGTCTACCCGAGGAACTGTATATTTTGTCCGCTTTCATTGTCTGTCATGTTCATAGTGAATGCTAACCCATCACATTCCCGAAGTGCGCGCGTTGCAATAAAATACTGTCGATTACTATTGCGGTATAAAATAGTCTGGGAGAAAATCAATAAGCAGCTTTGTTACTCCGATACAAAGCAGAAAGCCGCCCATGTTACATCAATTAAAGAGAAGGTTGAGTTAAAGGTGAACAATAATTTGTGAGCGTTTGTTATCATTCTTATTATGCAAGTGTGGAAGAACATCAAAGAAAAAAGTTATTCACTGAAAATCTATTTCAAATGACTTCATATCCCAGATGTGACAAGTAACAGCTTTAAAATGAGGCCCGATTTGAATGCCATATTTTTGTGTAGTCCCATATCAATATCTTTCTGTGTACAGTGCTTGTTACTTTACCAAGACTGGGCCGAAGTTTTTTATCATTTTGATGACTCCAAAACCTTGCACTACACACCAATACTTACATGTTTATGCTAGATGATCAACCTTTTCTGATTGCTTCCACACCGTTTCTTTCACAATGCAATCAAAAGACCAGAACTTGACTTTATCTTTAAATGCCAACCGCACCATCACATTCCACAGAAGCGCGCGCTTTGCAGAGGTTCGGTTTAAGTTACATCGTTATTTATATAATGATGTGCAAAAAAAGTTGATTGTGGATTACTATTGAGGTATAAATAGTCTGGGAGAACAGCAATGGGCATCAATTATTCCCTCGACATGAACGTATAGATATCAAAAAGGACAAACGACATGCGATGGAGGTAGTTGCATCAAATAAGGGTGGAATGAAGGTCATATAATGAGGGGCATATGTACACAAAAGTATTTGAGGGCAAGATGTCCATTCTTTGGAAGTGTGTGAGGCGTACACGTGGGTGCAAAGGAACCTTAAAAACAGATCTCAATCGGGCCCAACCGCACACAGCCAACCCACACAACCATGACGTTGACCTAGTAGGAGCGGAGATAGCAAAAGCGCGGCAGCAAATGAAGGCACGGGCCTCGACCACCAACGACACGCCCAAACAAATATATACGGATACGGTGAGAAATCTGCCTAGAGAAGTACAGGGAAATCTGCCAAGCCGCACCGTTATCAGAAGGACAATTCTTAATCAACGCAGAGGACCTCTGGAGCCTGCAACTCTAGCAGAATTGAACATGGATCCCGAACAAACGATGACGGATGGGCCCAACCCAACGCAGTTCCTCCTCTACAACGGTCCCCAAGCTCGGAGAAGAATTATTGCGTTCGCCACAGAGGAGTGGATTATTTTGAGGCAATGCGTCGTAGTGACACGCCCTTATAAGGGGTCACACGTGTCGGAGGGTTTAAAATGGGGATGAGCTTCTGAATCGAGACGGTCTTTTACTTTTTGGAGCGGGTTTTTAGTTTTCGGAGCGAGTTTTCACTTTTCGGGCGACTTCTTGTTTTTTCTCATTCTTACTCCACTTCCTTTGCCGCCATGAGGTGCTAAAGCTTTAGCAGAGTTCGGGGCGCCCAGCCTATATATGTAACTTTTCGTGATTCCTCGTGATTATATGTAATTATTTGTACTAAATGCACTACTCACTTTAACACTTGACTTTTGTCGAGAACTTTCATTTCTTCGTTTGCTCGTCTCTGGAACGTTACACGGGCTAGCTAGTTGTAGGCTGCCACCGTCCAAACCGGTCCGAGTCACAAACATTAACACATCAACCAATTCAAAATATCAAAAAATGTAAGACATTCATACATAATATATATGCAAGCCTGATCACAAAAAAAAAAATCAATTTCAAAATCTTTTTTCCACATTGTATTATCCTCAGGACATGTACGAAATACAACACACAGCCATTTATAAAATTTACATTATGGAAGAAAGGAATATAATAGACTAGCCCATGCAGTAGCTGTACGTCTTGACATTCTGTGTGATAAAAGTGCTGAGATATTATGACGGCACTCATTTTTTTTGCTTGTACCTCTAACATTTTTACCTCTGACATTTTTATCTCAGACATTTGTACCTCTGACATTTTTACCTCTGACATTTTTACCTCTGACATTTTTACCTCTGACATTTTTACCTCTGACATTTTTTCCTCTGACATTTTTACCTCTGACATTTTTACCTCTGACATTTTTACCTCTGACATTTTTACCTCTGACATTTTTACCTGGCACCGTAAATTTAAACCCATTTTTCATGAAAATGGAACCATTAAGCATCATTGGGTGCAAATTTCACTCCTTAAAGGGAGTAAAATCATAACCTTGGGGTGCAAATGTACACCTTCTTGTGGGGTGTACATTTTATCCCTACATTGGGGAGTAAATTTACTCCCTGAGGGGTGTCACTTATGCGACAAGCATTTACTCTTTATAAGGAGTAAATGTAAACCTCTTTTTCTCTGTGTGTAGGTAATAAATAAGTACTTGATCTTTTGTAAATACTTCATCCTTTTTGGGTGTGTTTCTTCCCTTTATCTAGATATCTTCTCTCTCATAGTTTGAAGATTGATAGCAACATTTATTCACACATATTGTATTCTGTCATCCTATAGCAGTGCCATTTTACTCCATGTCTTAATGTGTTACTTCCACTTAGTTCTTGGTTTCCCTCTTGGTATGGTAATTTCTACTTTTCCTTCCAAAAGATCTTTCAAGAGACTGCTGTCTTTTGCCTTTCTTACTTTAACCAATCCTAATAAGATATTTTGTTAAAGCAGTGCCATATGCAGTATTCCTTTGTAAGTTTTCATATCTTTCCATGATATTCTCATCATTCTCCTGCACACCTCATTTTCAAATGATGTGCCTTTCTTCCTTAAGATACATCTTATCACGATGAATGGGAATGCACTTTTCTCACTTACGAATGCCGATATATACCTCATTTCAAGGGCAATTTATTTCACAGAATCATTACGAGTCATAATACTCTAGAATTATAAAGGATGCCAATACGTTTCTTACTCATCACCTTAAAGGATTAAAGCGCTCTTTTAAAGTATCTCTGTACATCCTCCAAATTCTGAATCATTTGGCACCTGAATAATTATCTTAATAAAAAAACCAGATCATAATTCGCTCAACAACTGACACACATGACAACGTAGACCTATCATTCACAAACCAAGATTCTTCTCCTAAAAGATGTTTTATAGTGACTGCATCTTTAACGCGAAACAACATCCCACTTTACAAAAGAGAAATAAACTTGTCTTCCCAACTCCAAGAGATCCCTAATTACAATAAATTATGTATTCGGGGGAGGGGGAAGGGGGGGGGGGGGTCGAGGGGTTCCCCTTTCAAATCTGGGATTTTGTAAGCACTATCTAACGGTACTTTTATTTCGGTGCCATAAAGGCTCCTGAAGCGTATCCTGACACTTACCCCCTGGACAACCACCCCCAGTCAACTACCCCGTAGGACAACTATCACCTAGGACAACACTACCCTCGAGGGTAAACCACCCTCTAGGACGACTACCCCCGGGACAAATACCCCGGAAAACTACCCCTAGGATAGTGGTTCGGGGGGGGGGGGGTAGATGTCCTAGAGGATGGTTATCGTAGGGAGTAGTTGTCTGGGGGTAGTTGTCCGGAGGTAGTTGTCCTAGGGGGTAGTTTTCCGGGGGTATTTGTTTTTGTACTTTGTAAGCTCTACCCTTACGTTATTTTTGTTTCAGCGCCCTATAGGCCCAGTCGTTAAAACATGACGCGGCAAACGTTCCGCGGGTTTCATGACGATGTAACGCTTCATATTTCCGTATCTTATAACACAGAGCTCTGTGAATACGCGCAATTCCTTTGTTGCGCGCAGTTCTCATTCATTCACACGTTAAAAATCCGCGACAGCATCATTTTGCGGTGATTTACCGCACCACAATATGAACGAGACTTTAAAAGTTGTATGTCCATTTTGCAGACCTTGAAACCTGATGTCACTGTGGCGCAATGGATTAGCGCATTGGACTTCTAATTCAAAGGTTCCGGGTTCGAGTCCCGGCAGTGATTGAATTATTTTGGCGCTTTATATGCAACGTTTTTATTGATATTTTATTTAACCTGAAGTTCCATAATTTCAGTGGTATATTGAAGAGATCTGGCCTTTTAGCGAATAGTTTTGAATGCTTAATCCCAAATATTCATTTTCTAGCCTCAAACATTTCTGTGCGTAATTCAAAATTGATTCGATCGTTATCTCTGTTGATATGAGAAAAGCTCCCATTGTGGCATTATGAAAACAGCAATAGCACTAGAATTTCATTTCCTATAAAGAAGATTCAGAACATAATGACTGTAAATTTTCACACACGATATCTGAAGGATATATTACAAACATTCGCCAAGTTTCATGGAGTTTGCACAAGTCTGCAAAAGGACTTTAATACTGCCGTTAAGCACTCTACATGATATCAGTGTTAAATACATATCAATAACTTTAATGCAATCACCTCCTTACCACGTTAAGTATCATTTTCTTCTCGAAATCAGAAGGAGTTCTATGAATAATTCTGCAGGGGTGGTTAATGAATGAAGGCCACAACAAATCAGTCGTAAATCTACTTTAAAATATGAAAATTGTTCCGGCTGAATTCATACGAAGGACATTTTGTAAGGACGCAATATGCTCCAGCTTATGAGGTAGGTGTTGTGGTTACGGACAGTACACGAAATGGCTTGAGGAATACACGTATCATATTTCATACATTGTGGACCGCCTTGAATTCAAGAAAATGGTAAATAACTTATGAAAGAGTAGTAATTTCAGGCGCGGATCTACGGGGGGGGTTTAGGGGGTTTAAACCCCCCCCTTGGGCGGCCCAAAAAAAAAAAAAAAAAAAAAAAGGAAAAAAAAGAAAAAAAAAGAAAGAAAAAAGAACGCACGCTGGAGAGAAACCCTTTCAAGTGCAAATATTGTGAGAAGATATTCAACTCATCTGGTAACTTAACCAAACACATGATAACTCTGGATATAACTGTGTATTAAACTGTTACTTGATTTAAAAAGACGTTATCATGCACTGCTTTTTATGGTCTCCATTGTGTTAATAGATGCCAGGAAAACATCACTTACGGGGTTCAAATAAACACCCCCGAAAAAAATCGGCTCGCCGCTTCGCGGCTCGTGGACGATGCTCCGCATCGTCATTATTTTGGTCAAACCCCCCCCTTAGCAAAAAGCTAGATCCGCCCCTGAATTTGCTCAGAAACTCAAGTGTTTTGTCGAGAAATATCATATTTCGTGTGTACTGTTCTACATGGGCCTGTCCCTCCTCATACGTCAATATCGCGTTTTATGAGGAAAAGATGAGAACTAAAAATCACTGAAATAGACACAAATGAAACAAACATATTTTGTTTATTATATCTAATATTTTCCAAATATCTTTCTGAAAAAGACAATATTAAAAAAATTCTTTCTTTTTCTCAATACTTATATTTTCTGTCCTCTATATAGATCAAACCCACTGGTATAAGTTTGGTCAAATTCACCGAAACATGTCAGTCAAGTTGTACATACCTTCTGAAATGTTAACATGCGCCTCATGTCTACTAGATCACTGATAATCGAGATAATGTTCCTCTCGAAACAACAATCCCGATTTTGTTTCATAGATATAACATGGACATATGAAAGGAAAGAAGAATAAAGCAAACAAAATCTGTCAACATGATACTTTGAGAATCTCCCGGATGACTGGTGGATTTTTGGTATTATTCAAGTAAGCATCTGAACATAATGAGATGGGAAAAGACAACATCCGGGCAGCTCGTATAACCACCCTGACGGTGAAGTTCACGCTAAACTGTGCCAGCGCGACATTTCCCAAGCGAGTTTGAGGCTGAAGGACAAAAACTCACATTCTCCTCTCGGGTTTTCCCTAGCCTTTGGGGGAATGTGTCCCAATTCAGACATCTTTGGCGGGTGTTATGTCCGTCGGGCACAACTTGCGCCTCACAGAGTTGCAGTATAGCTTGCAGGCACAAGTTAACGTCAGTCGTTGTGCGTATTAAACAGTGTCAGCGCTGTGATACTATATTGACAGCATACTGAATAGGCATTGTACTTAAAGCAGGCGCGGATCCAGGATTTTCCAATAGGGGGGGGGGGGGGGGGGGGGGCGGATATATTAGAAAATCGCGCAGACCGTTATTCAACTCGACTTACCAATACTGACAAGGTTATATTAAAAGCACCGTACCGGTACATACAAGCGGGTACAATTTGTTTTCTTTTTTTTCTCTTGTCCGATATCAACATTCCCCAAGTTTAAGTTATGTGCCAGCAATTTTTTTTACATTTTCATCAGGGCGGGGGGGGGGGGGGCTGAATCCACTTGCTAAAATATTAATTTTCTGGGTACACAATTTCGCGAGTGAGCGAGCGAGCGAAAAAATTAAAATTAAGCATATGTATGTTGTGAAAGTGTTATTTATCCCCAAAATACGCGAGATAAGACATACAAAAATGCATATTCGGTCAGGTTGTAATTTTTAAATTTGCGGGGAAAGAGAGGCTGTACCCCGCATTAACTGCAAGAAATGAAATTTGAATGCCTGTGGAGTAAATAAAGAAACAGCTCTAGCTACAACCATGATTACATGAGAGCTTCCATTTTTTTGGAAATCCAGAACAATTAAACTCTTGTGGTGTTATATCTGTGTTTCATGACTGTCAAAATATATTTAACACTTTCTTTATATCTTTACATATTTATATTCATGAATTACTTCATCACTATTGTTCGCTTATAAAATGCCAACGTGCTCGTCGTGCTGAGTTATTTGCTATAACTATGATTGCAATGAAAACTTCCATTTATTTGGAAAATCAAGAACAATTAACTTATGGTGCTCTATATGTGTTTCATGACTGTCAAAATATATTTAACACTTTCTTTATATCTTTACATATTTACATTCACGAATGACTTCATCACTAACGGTTCGCTTAAAAATACGATCGTGCCGAGTTGTTCGCTACAACCAATATTGCAATGTGAACTTCCTTTTATTTGGAAATCCAGAGCAATTAATATGTGTTTCATGACTGTCATAATATATTAAACACTTTCTTTATATCTTTACATGTTTGTATTACTTTATCACTCTCGTTCGCTTACAAATGACAACGTGCTCATTTTACTCCGTATTCATATGAATACAATATAAATATTTTTAACAAATCCGCATCACCACAAATGTGACATGCAGGCCCCGCAGAACGTTTTTCAAAGTTGGTGGGGGAGGGGCTAAATTATTTACGATCAGGTAGAGCGTAGCGAGAGAAGCGAGTGAAGCGTAAATTGGCTTGGGGTCCAGGGGGAAAAGCCCCAGCGGGGGGTCAAAGGGCAGACCCCTCGGAAGCTCAGGAGTTCAGTTTAGGAATTTAATTACGGTCAGATGAGCATATTTTGATACCTTATTTATACCTTATCACTAATTAGCCCGGGGTCCAGGGGACTGAGCCCCATGAAGCTCAGGGTTTTAGGCATTTAATATCTTACACATACTTTTTTCTAGTGAGGGGGTGTGCCCATGCCTTGAGCCATAATGTATGGCCGTATAGAGGATTTTTTTTCATGTTGGAGACCGGGGTAAAATGCAAAGAATTATTGATAATTTATTGCATTTTCTTATTTTTTTATTTTATTTGTGGGAACTGCCCCCTACCCTATAGCCCCCGCTGCGTACAGTCATGGTTCAGTGGCAAAGCAATGGCCTCGTAACTGTGAGGCCCCAGGATCAAAACCGTGTCGATGTGCCATATTAGTGCCCTTTTGTGGGGCATTAATCCTCATTACTGTCATTTATGACTTAATGGCGTAGGTCCTCTAGTTGATAAGCATATTAGCATACACATGCTTTAGCAGTCACGCAAAACAAACACTGGCAAATCATTATTCAATAATATCTGAGAATGTATACTATTATCTAGATCTATTAGGAATAAATCATTGTCAAAATAATTCCATAAATTGGGGTAAAAAATAAATATTCCACATTATGAGCGACAGTTTATATTCTCATAGTTATAACATATTGTTTTTTATCATAATCATACCTTGCCACATCAATACTTTCATAAAAAAACATTATATTCTTGCATCACATGATATCATATCTTATAATAAATATTTTGTTATCATTTCGTGCAATGTTAAGTCAGGTGATATCACATGAATGCAATAACATAAAGATATCATATTTAGATCATGATCATATTATGTTATGTAATATCAATCATGTCGATCATATCTCCTTTGTATCATGATATTGATATGATTGTGCTGATAAAGTGTAAATTTGATTTCTTCAATCGTTAAGAGTTCATTTTACTGTACAAGTGTTGCCGTAATTATATGTCGCAATTTGAAAATCGGAAATTTGAAAATCGCACAGACCGTTATTAAATTTATTCAAGATCCCAATACCGACAAGGTCATATTAGAAGCACCGTACTGGTAACTACCAGCGGGCACAGGCTTTGGAAAGGGGGCATGCTCACGCCACGTCACCGTCACTTTAAAGGTACCGGAAATACAAAGTTTTGGAAAATTTTGAAAATTGGGTGGATAGTGATTCTTTACAATTTTAATATGTTTGGATGCCCCTGTGGATGTAGAATAAGCACTAGAAAATTTAGCCCCTAAAACACTTCTGCTTTTGAGAAAAAAATTGAATATAAAAATTTACCGATGCTCCCGGTAAATTTTGATAAATTTCAAATTGCGCCTACGGCCGTACAATGGTAGCTGCGACCATGAAAATGTCAGAATATGTAGTTGTATATATGTAGTTGTATATGTATATGTAATTTCCAAACGGGAATAGCTAATTGGTCGATTTTAGACAAGAAACATTGTATTAAAGCTTAATTAATATCTTTACCTTGAGAGGGAGCTATACAACATAAAGAGTTTATTATTTACAATTTCATAACTTTAGACTTAGATTTTAGCCACGACAACGATCACTGAATATTGTAGGATCGCATATATGCTTCCAATATGTTCATTTGAACCAAATTCATGATCCAATATCAAAACTTTGTATTACCTTTAACTTTGAAATTTGTTATCCAATGAATACAAAAGAATATCATGAGTACTTTTACAAGAACCCTTTTTTAATAAATATATTATGCTGGATTCTGATCCAGATTGCACAACCTAAAATGATAAGATGGTCATCCCTAATACGCTTGCAGTTCTCAATTATGTGCCCTCCTTCCTCCTTATTCCCTCATCTATCGTTACCGTCACTGCCATTGACGTATATGGCCGGCCCCCTCTTCAATAAAGGCTCCCAAGACTTCTGGAATAACCCAAAAAGTTGTGATCACCATACTGCCGCTCTTTGGAGGGGCCGGGCGCGGCCTTTTCAGAAGTATTTTTTACTAACCTTTTTAGGCACTACGGCTTAAAAATAAACAAGCATGCTTATAATTTTTTGAAAATAAGCTGATTTCCGACTCAGTTTTGCACAACCTAAAAATTAGCCACCCCCCCTCCATGCGCGCGCATTTTACACGCACATACCCCCCCCCCCCCCCAATTTTTTTCCCGTTTCCGTCGTTACTGTCACTAAGTGTCATTTCCTTGTCTTTCTTCCTTTCTCACCCGGCTTCTAGCTCTCTTCTTTCTTTTTTCTTTCTCTGTCTCTCTCTCTTTCTTTTCTTTTCTTCTCTTCTCATTTTTTTCTTCTTCTTTTCCTCCTTCCTCTTTTTTTGGCGCCGCTAATAGGGGGGGGGGGCGCGGCCGTTTCGGTCCCCCCCCCCCTTGGATCCGCCACTGCTTAAAGATAAAGTTAAGTTCTGGTCATGCAATTGCATTGTGAAAGAAACTGTGTGAAATCGATTAGAAAAGGTTGATCATATAGCATATAAGTATTGGTGTGTACTGCGAGGTTCTGGAATCATCAAAACGATAAGAAATTTGGCCCAGTCTTGGTAAAGTTACAAGCACTGTATACAGAAAGATGTATATGGGACTCCACGAACATGTGGCGTAAAATCCGTCCCGACTTTTATGATGTTACATGCCATATTTAGAATATGAAGGCATTTAAAGAGCCATGCTTTTCAGGGCACAATTTGTATCTCATGTTATTCCACTCTTGCATAATACGAAGATAACGCTCACAAAATATGTTTCACCTCTTCCCAGAACACAACCTTCTCTTTAAGCTGCCCTGTCCTGCGTCGGGCACAGCCAGTGACTGAGAGAAATTAGGCTCTACTCAAGGCTTTAGGAATTGTGGCAAAGTATTGAATTAGAGTTTGTGCCTACATACTAGAGTTGCGGCCCGTCTGAAAGAAACAAAACAGCGAGTTAGGAGATTAGCAGCTAAGACAAAGTAGATGTTGGTGTTTCTTTCATACATAGTTGCAATTAAACCGTGGAGCTATAATCTCTATGGGTTAAACGCAGGTAAACAAAAAAACAAACGCACGTGGAATGCGCGATTCTGGTTGGTTTTGAGTCAAGTTGCACGTGATTACAAATGCTCGTGCGAAGAGCGCCAAAGCAAATGATCTCACGTGTATAACAAAGTGTTCAACGTCAGAGCAATTGTCATGCTTTAGTTTCCATCTTTTGGTTAAGAATGATGCACAAACAGGAAAGGAATTTGATCAAATAAAGATTATTTTACAATCTCTCTATCTCTGTAAAAATTACAATGATACAATGTGAAGTTACGTACGTTTTCACCATTTGCCTGCTCTAATTTCAATGTTGCCAGACTACTTACATAATCTGATAATATCAGGACTATTCACTCCTCATATAATATATATGTAAGACAGTGCAACCAATTTCCGGGGAGAAGATCTACTTTCACTCCACGTCCGATTTCTTTCCTTTGTTTATCCAATGAAGGAATCCCACAGGGAGCCACGTTGTTCCTCACTTGAACGATATAGGTTTTTTCTTCCCTCAAAAATGTCCGAGTAACCCCCGTGTTATACGAGCGGGTTTGTGAAAATGGTGCAGAATAAGAAAGAATAGGAGTTGGTAACTTGGCATAATATCATACCAATTATCATAATAAATTTAAAACCCTGACAAAATTACAGGAACACCAATATAAACAAATAGTAATAAAAGAGAACGGTCAATCAATTTTTCATAATTATAGTTCATATACAAACAAAATAATTGATGATAATAATCAAATGTGACTGATTGTCATATAACGCCGAATTCAACAACAACAACGACCACATGCGCCAAGGACGCCCTTAAAGGAATTAGGTAACTTTGTCTCAGATTCTGAAACAAAATCCTGGATTTAGCTCATGCTGCAATGATAATTATAAACCTTTAGGTCAGTCAGGAACCCCGTGACTTTTACAAGCCGATCGCCTGTCTGATTATTAAGATATTTATGATTGGAAATCGAATTCAAATTTTGCGTTTTCCTAACGGTTTTCATATACAGTCTATTGGGGAAAACAAGTATAAACCGGTCACTCAAAGATTTTCTATTCTTTTGATGCACTTCTTGATCATTTTGAATCGCGATTTTTGTTTGTTTAGTGCTTCAATATTACACCATATCACAGACACTGATATCACGTAGGATCGTGCATCTCGGATTTAACATTGTTAAACGATGCCTTTAAACATCACTTGCTGAATGTAATTCACGAAGATTCTCACACCCCGGTAAAAAAAAAAAAAGGTAAAAGAATTGGTATGATTGATCCTACCTTTGCTCCGGTGCAACCTCAACAACCCACTTTCAAGATCAGACCCAATTATAATTTTCGCGACTAAAAATAAAAGACATTACTCCAGAGAATCAAAGCGAAATGACTTACGTCAGCTTCGAGAGTCATGAGAGTTATAAGCCCGATGGATTGTATGTTTTAATCACAGGATAAAAACATAAAATCGGATAATGCTTCATAGAAAGACAAATCGGTTTACGATATTATTCCGTTCATTTCGACCAAGTACAGTGTATTCATAAGATTAAGTGTTTATCATGATGTCAATTCTTTCAAACCCGTGACATTTCTTCTGATCGAAATACTTCCGAACTTGAAGCATAAAATTAATGATTTCTTTCATTATTTGATTTCAGATTTGCGATTACTATGTTTTATCTCTCTTCTCCTGTATTTCTCCTTCTTATCTTTAATATTCTTCGTCTTACTGCCCCCTCTCTCTTTCTGTCTCCCTCTCTATACTAAATATATCTTCATCACTTCTATTCCTCTGTCCATTTCTTTGAAGAAAAACTTTGATTTATTCTATCTGTTTTTTTCCTCTATATTATTTTGTTCTTTAGTTCTCTCCTTTTCTACGCCCTTTACTATATCTCTCTATCTTTCTCCCTATCCCTTTCTCCATCCTTCCACATATCACAAGGGACTGCATCTGTTTGTTTTGTGGACGCGTGCAGAGTATTTTCTAACACTCGAATCTGAGACATTAAACATGGCGCTTCCTTCATACAAGCCGCACAAGAGAGCCGCTAAGAGATAAAGTGGGACCCTTGTCGAGAAAATGTCTGAAGTTCAAAGCCTCTTACCGTCACGGTCGAATTTTAATAGAACAATCGTCATTTAAAATAAAAACTGTGGTCAATATTGAATGAGATGGTGTGTATTTGTGGGTGTGTGTTTGCGCAGGCGTGTGCGCGTGTGTGCGTGTCTGTGTGTGTGTGTGTGCGTATGTGTGTGTGAAGAACGTTTTTGAGAAACGGTGGGCTGAACTTCCTTAACACATACGTGCTTGACACGACGAAAATGGCATACATACTTGAAAACTGTTTCATATTTGCCGAACTCTTCCGAATGCAGCCTTTATATCGCAAGAACGTATGAGTTTCGCAAACAGATATACAAAGAATTGTGCAAACATTGGAATTCAATGTTATATTACAGCAAAACAACGACAACATAATGGAACGATTGAAACGGAATATCAATTATCCAAATTGCACTGACAAACTTGATCCTCTGATAGCCAGAGAAGTTTCTTCGATGTGTAATTGCAAAGTGAAAACATACATTGAAAACAGAAGATATTTGTCAACTTCATTTCTTGTGATAAAAGTGAGGTTTTGCACAATCTTTGAATCGGAATTTCAATCATTTAAACCACAGTTTAGGCAAATGCAGTGTGAATAAAACTACAGATAGATAGATAATGTTATCATTGAATGTAGGGCTGTGTGCTTCATTGTTTCATCTTAGATAATTAGTATCATGGTTATCAAATGAAAAGGGTAATTTTGAGATTTTATCGAGTTAGAAATGTGAATGCCTGATTCTTGGTGTAATGTTCTTTTCTCTTGGCAATCAATCAATGGACAAGTGTCGTGGAAATTGCATCAGCAAGAAACTTTACACTGCCGGGATAGACAAGAGAGAGAGAGAGAGAGAGAGAGCGAGAGAGAGAAGGGCGAGGTGAAAAAAGGGGTAGACAGGGAGAGAGGGGGAGACAGAAGGTACACTCAAACACACAAACACGCACACAGGGAGAGAGAGAGAGAGAAAAGAGAGAGAGAGAGAGGGGAAGGGTAGACAGGGAGACAGAGAGTAGACACACACACACACACACGCACGCACGCACGCACACACACATACATAGAGAGAGAGAGAGAGAGAGAGAGAGAAGAAAAATAGAAAAAAAGAGAGGTTGGTAAAATAATAGAAGGGACAGTATCCGTAGCCTCTACAAAAAATAAAACCTGATACCCGCCATTTTCTTATAGATTTTGTCCCGCTCCTCGGACATGAGACGAAGAATAACAGCAGACAACTTAGTTTTGACAAGCGCGGGAAAAGATGTTCCCGCCCTAAAGCAACCATTTACCGATCGATGTCATTGTCAGTGATATAGGTAGATCCCAACGGGGTCTTTTCTTTCTTTCCTAAATCCTTTTCATCTATTTATTTATATAT
The DNA here is from genome assembly GCA_035222895.1 of Strongylocentrotus droebachiensis. Lineage (NCBI taxonomy): Eukaryota > Metazoa > Echinodermata > Echinoidea > Camarodonta > Strongylocentrotidae > Strongylocentrotus > Strongylocentrotus droebachiensis. The sequence goes on along the minus strand of JAVYIG010003136.1, from coordinate 34,533 downwards.
TTTCTGTGGAAGGGTAGTATTTGCTGAAACAGCTTTAAACAGCTTTTGTGTTAAGATACTCGTGTACGACACGTGGACTCCGTGTTATTTTCCCCTGATGCGATTACTAGATTAGTGAGAATTTACCTAGGGAGTAAAAAAAAAAAGCCTGGATGTCTGATTGGCTTTATCTATCATTCTCTGTCTCTCTCTTTCTCTCTATCTATCCATCTCTTTCTCTCTCTTCCTCTGTTGTTTTCTATTTCTGTTTGATTCCACTCCCTTACTCTCATCATAATGCCTATGTAAATCACAATCTTAGGTACAGCCAGTTCTGGAGAGTAAATCTCACCTTTATATTAGCAATATAAAAGCTTAAAGAGATCTCCCATGAACGAAAAGTGTTTGCGTTTTAGATGTCTGCTCCTGTCTTTGATTAATTTAGATGCACTGTTTACTGATTGTGTACATTGCATGTACACGAGATGAATTTCTATATCTAACGAAAAAAATATTGAAAATTTAACATGATTATAGATTGAACATGGAACATGGATCAATCTGTCATACTCAATAGGAAGTTGAAAGAAAATTACTTTGTATTCTCAGTTTGCATTTTCGATGAATAACTTACAAAAGTGTACACGAGATGAATCTCTTGATATATTACCGGCAATTTAAACCATTGAACATTACAGATTGAACTTGCCAACATGGAACCCGGATAAATCTGTCATACTCAATAGGAATATGAAAGAAAGTCACTCTGTATTCTCAATTTGCATTTCGATATATAAATTTAATACAAAAATGCTTGTAAAGAAACGATTGGAGACGATGCTAATTATAATTCAATTATTGAGGAATCACAAGAAATTTACATATTGAAATAGCGCATTTTCAGGAGCAATGAACTGCACAGTTTGACTGAGAGATGAAAAATAATGTGCCTTATTGAATAGACTTGAACCCATTGCGCATTAAAACCGAAAGCTTTTCCATCCACCATCCTTCTCAAACAAGCATATTGATATACAGGGTATGTAAACATTGGCCACCAGAAGAGAAAAATACTGATCATTTTCGAATTCTGTGGCGAACCCCCCCCCCCCCATCCCTCCACCCCCCAAAAAAAAAAATATATATATATATATACACTGTCGCTCATAAAGGTGGAATATTTTTGTTTAATTCCAATTTATGGAATTATTTTAAAAATAATTTAAAAATAATAGATATAGATAATAGTATACATTCTCAGATTTTATTGAATAATAACTTGCCAATGTGTGTTTTGCGGAACTGCTAAAGCATGTGTATGCTACTATGCTTATTAACTAGGGGACCTACGCTCTCAAGTCATAAATGACAGTAATGAGGATTAATGCCCCACAAAAGGGCACTAATATAGCACATCGACACGGTTTTGATCCTGGGGCCTCACAGTTACTAGACCATTGTTTTGTCACTGAACCATGACTGTACGTAGCGGGGGCTAGGGTAGGGGGCAGTTTCCATAAATTAAAAAAAAACACCAGAAAATGCAATAAATTTTCAATAATTTATTTCATTTTACCCCGGTCCCCAACATAAAAAAATCCTCTGGATGGCCATGCATTATGGCTCAAGGCATGGGCACACAGATTTTTTTTTTATGTTAGGCACCGGGGTTAAATGCAATAAATTATTGAAAATTTATTGTACTTTCTGTTTTTTTATTTATTTATGGAAGCTGCCCCTTACCCTAGCCCCCGCTGCATGCAGTCATGGTTCAGTGACAAAGCAACGGCCTCGTAACTGTGAGGCCCCAGGATCAAAACCGTGTCGATGTGCTATATTAGTGCCCTTTTGTGGGGCATTAATCCTCATTACTGTCATTTATGACTTAAGGGCATAGGTCCCCTGGTTGATAAGCATAGTAGCATACACATGCTTTAGCAGTCACGCAAAACACACATTGGCAAGTGATTATTCAATAAAATCTGAGAATGTATACTATTATCTAGATCTATTATTTTTAAATTATTTTTAAAATAATTCCATAAATTGGAATTTAAAAAAAATATTCCACATTTATGAGCGACAGTGTATATATGAAGAAAACAAATCAAAATAAAAGATCAGAGCATTTTCGTCTTCCTTGGCCAACCAATAACAGATATGAGCATTTTCGTCTTCTATGGTCATCCGAGAAAGAAAAAAATCAGCAATTTCGTCTTCTATTAAATTTTGAAAACATGCACCATAATGCAGTGCCATCGGCGGAATGATAGGAAAGACGAGCTGGAGACCGGAGGCCATTTTTAGTCACGGTATACGTGAGAGTGAGAATACATTTCAATCATCTGTATTGGAATGGAAGATAGCAGCGAATTCAACTAATGAAAAGACAGGATATGATGATGCCGATTTGCAGATTTGAGATGTCGACAAAAAGTAGATCTTTATCTATCACACGGTTTTATTAGATCATAATAGTAGGTCCGTGATCAGCTAGAGTGAAGATTTTTTTCTCACTTCGAAAATAATGAGTTAAATAACACTTTGCATTCTAACAAATCGTTAAATTCATGCGACATTGAAGAGTTCATGACCGGACTCGAACTGCATGATCAAGGCGGGTTGAATGCAAGAGATAGGCTAAAAGATATGGGAGAGAGAGAGAGAGAGAGAGAGAGAGAGAGAGAAAGGTGGGGTAGGGAGGACAGTCAAATTTGAGAAATTAATCGAGAGAGAAGGAAAATTAGTTAATTAACAGGAAAGAAATGATAAGCATAATATTTCGGAAATGTGATCCCCCTTTCATAAATTCGCGAGTCCGCCCCAGAAAATATAACTAGGGAACGACAAAATTATACAAGTTCTACATGTAGTTCGTGGGGAAAAGTCATCACTTAAGTGTATATAATCACGTAACTGCGTAAGTGTATGGTAATTATCGCATTGCTGCTTATTTCAATCAATTTCTACCCACTTCCGCATGGCAGACTCATGAAGGAGGGTTTTTTCCCCGTTTTCCATGAATTATCCAAAAGATTTCTTCAAATTATATAAAACCTTATTCCTTTCAAAGACGACCAAGCCTTGATTCAATCACACGTATACGTATCAATCAAGTATACAATACTAATGGATTACATACATTTTATAAAGTTACAATCGAATGAAAGTCTCGTGGAAATTCATAAGGCAATGCACAATTTATTGGAAGGATTTCATTTGGTATGGTACAAGATTGAATAGTCAGATTTCGAAGAAGACGAGAGTTTGATAACAAGTGATTAAGGCTGGACGTGGTGTGAATTGCGGATTGGAGAAAGTAATAATGGAAATTATTGAAATTTCCGAGGGATTTTTGTTTTATCTATTTCAACTAAGAGTGAAAGTGATGTGGGAGAAATGTGATGGAGAGAAATCAGAGGCAATATAATGGGGGGGGGGGGGGGTAGTATGCAGCTGTGAGATAGAGAAGGGTTAGAGGGAAGTAGGCCTGGGAGAGAGGGGTGAGCAAAAAGTGAGAAATTGGCCCAGTCTTGCTGATTCTATTTTTTGTTATGTTGTAATACAATGTGTTTCATCTGACATGTACACAAACTGTAATAATCTGGAGACTTCCTATTTTCAAGTGTATACTTTTTGTTGTCCTCCTTTTCTTGTTCAAATATAATTATTTAAGAATGTACAATCTGATCTTGTATTTGATGTTAAAGAATAAAATGATTTTGAATTGAATTGAATTGAATTGAACTCACAAGTACTGTACCTTAATACAGAAACATGTATATGGGAATACACACACATGAAGAAGGAAAGTGTAGTCCACAACCTTTAGCTGTTACTTATAACATTCCGAATATGAGGGAACTAATTTGAAGAGCCATCGTTTTCAGGGGATTTTTTTCTCTATGAAACTTTTCCAAACTAAAATACAAAAAACGAAAAAGCTCATAAATCATTTTCAGCTTTCCAAGAACGTAACCTTCTCTGTAATATTGACAATCGATAAAACTAATTATTGCGAGAAAAAGGAAAGCCATGCTTAAAGAAAAATGCTTAACGCCATATTGTAGTAGAAACACTACCGCAAAATCCCCTCTCGCGCCATCTCAGATCAGCTTTAACAGTATGGCCCCGTAACTCGTAAGATGACTATGAGATGGCGCTGTGCAATAAATAGCACTTGAGGGCAGAACGTTCATCAAAACTTTAAAACATAAAACAAATTAAAATAATGGTGACAAAAAAAGCATGAGAGAGATAAGAAAGAAACTGTCACGACCGTGAAAGGAATACTATATGAAGTAATGATACGAATGAACCCGACATGGATTCAAGTTTGGATACAACCTGTGGTGTTGACAGAAGACATTGTAAAAGGGGATAAGGAAGACGACAAGGCGAACAAAGACAACAATAATATCAAAGATAAAACCTCAAAACCTCTATCCACAAATCTTCTTTCTCCACACCTCAACAGGGAGTTTGGAGAATTCCATAGTCCTTGTGAAGCAGACAAGTTTGACTAAGATATTGTAAAAGGAAAGACGGAAAGACAGATGAAAAAAAAAACCACACGAATTCGACAATGATACCAAAGATAAAGCTCTCAAAGCCTCTATTCTTTAGTATTCTTCTTCCACCTCTCTGTAAAGGCCCGGTCACACAGCCCTCCACGGGCGTATCGCGGCCGAATCACGGCCAAAAATTTCTGCCCGTGAAGCAGACGCTGTTGGACGCTTTGAGGTCGCGATAAAGACGCGATACAGCCGTACTTTACCCGTCGTTACACGCGGTAAGAAATTCACACGCGGTTGGCCGCGCGAAAAAGTTTTGGGCTGCCCAAAAATTTAGACCGCGGGTAATCGCGGGCGGTACACGTGGTACACGTGGTACACACGCGGTAAAGACGCGGTACAGACGCGGAACGAACGTGCTAGGACGTGCTACGGCCGCGGTTAAGACGTGGTTACACGCGGTAGGACGCGAAATTTTAGCGGGTAATCGCGGGTGGAGCACGGTCATAGCACGTTTGTTCCGCGTCTGTACATAAAACGTGCCTTAGCGTGTGTACCGCGTGTAAGCACGGAGCGGTTATGATTTCTACAGCCCGGTTCGGCTGCTTTATTATACCCGTGGTAGGCCGCGGTACCGCCGCGCTTCACCCGCGATAAGGACGCGGAACAGTCGCCGGCGTCTGTTCCGCGGGCATACCACGGGTAAACCGCGGGTAAGCCAATTTTGCACATTTTCCACCACGGGCAACCGCGGGCAAAAAAAACTCGCGAAATTTTACCCGCGATACAGACGCGAAAGGCTGTGTGACCGGGCCTTAACTCCGGCGATATGGCGGTTTTCTTGTAATGCGGTCAAGATCATTGACTGACACACTGTACGAGAAGAAAAGGATGCGAACTTGGCGGAAATTCAAGAACAAAAATTGATATCACTAATAGAAGCCCCGAAGCCTCCATCCTCCAATCTTTCTTCTTGCACCCTCCCATCTTTTTTAATTCCGCATCCACCACCTTGGAGCAGCGTTAGACGATGATGGATGTTGCGGGTAGAGTTCGGGGGAGAAGGAAACCTTAGATTGATACATCCATAGGATAAATACGAGAGCGATCGGTGACAAAGAGAAAATGATTTCGGTTTCAGCTCATGTCGGTCTTATTGATCGCAATTTCCATCTTCCATTGCCGCCCCTCCCTCTTTTTTTTTTTCGTCGCCCTCTTTGGAGCTCAGTAAAAAAAAATTGCGGTCGTGATTGAAATCGGAAACGAATTGGTTTCATTGTGCATGCACGTGCTTCTATAAAAACCTTGTATTTTTACCCTTTCCGTCCGTCCATCTCTCTCTCTCTCTCTCTCTCTCTCCCTCTTCCTCGCTCTACCCTCTAGGTGTTTTTTTTAAGAAATGTATTATGTTGATTTTTCTCATTTCTCTGCATATATAATATACAGATTGACATGATAAAGGGAAATTGTAAATGTATCTCTTTTTCTCTCTCTCTCTCTTCTGTTCTCTCCTTTTTGTTTTCTATCTCTCTCCCTGTGGGTCTTCCTATTTCTCTGATCTTTCCTCTTGAAGTTTTCTCACTGTTCATGCCTTTGTCTCCCCCCCCCCCCCAATATATCAGTCCTCCCCTCTCTCTCTCTCTCTTTATCTTTCGCCATGCCTTCTTTTCTTTCTTTTTCCTTCTTTAAACCAAAGAACATCCGTGAAAACGAAATATACATATCAGGACATAGACCCTGTTTCTTACAACAAGAAAATAAAGAAATGAAAATCTACGAGATCCGACGCAAAATCCACTGCTTTACCATCGCCTCATGAGAAAGAAGAAGTATTCCTACTTCTTCTAAGATTTCAGATGGATTAGGGATGCGCTCCCATTTGATATTAGCATCCATAGCATCCTATCAACTAGGCCTACTATCAACCTATGAGCATGCATGAGAAATGGAGATTCTTAGGTGTTATCATGGTTATGCACACTTGTTTTGCATTTATCCGAATCCCTAATTGAGGGGAATCAGACATTAGGTGATTTGCTAATCCGATCATAGTCATAGAGAAGTGGCGTATAAATGGGAGCAAGTGATTACGTTTCACTGCCTCCATAAATGGGACGGGGGAGGGAAGATTAGACGGGTGATCTGACATTCTACTCCGGCAACAATTGCTTCAGGCTTTATATCGGGTTTATAGGGTTAGGGTTAGGGTCCAGATTGGGTTTTAAGTTAATTTTATGATTAGGGTTTTCTATAGTGTTTAGTCAAGTTTTGAAGTTAGGAATTCAGTTAGCGTAGGAAACTAACTGTCGCAAATATGTGTGGAAAAAAAATGTTGCAACCAACCTCCGAGCTGGGAGAATATAACTTGATAGATAGAGAACTGTCGCAAAGGTAAGCATCGTACAACCATTCTGACGACAGGGAAGTCAACGCGATCGCAAAGACTTTCGGAAAATCAACCTAGGGCAATTTCATTAGCCTTATTTATAACCCATATACATTTAAGGGGTATTCAACTCCAAAAAAAAAAGTAAAAGTATTTTTTTTTGCAGATTCATGTGTAATGCTGCTAAATCAATATCTGCATACTCTGAGACGTTTTCCTTCCCAAAATAATAGCATTTCAAAGATCCACAGATATAAATGCAGTTTCGATGTCATAATACATTTTAACAATTCGATGAACGTTATACATTCCTATTTGCCTTCGTATTATTGCTCTCGAAATAGTATTGCGAATCCTTTTTGTGACGTCATGAAGTAACCAAATTCCAAAGTAATAATTTTCCATCCTTCTAAAGCGAGCAAAAGCAAATACAAAATTTGAGAGGCCATTAATCGAAAAGATAATACCAATCGTCAGATTATGGAAAGTTTTATGAATTCTATTTCTACAACAGTATTTCGTCAATATCTTTTAGATTCTTGTGTAACATCATCACCGTCGTGTGATTTTTTTTGCGGAGGACGCTCCCCCCGTGCCCTGTTACCGTTTAATGCTTTGCGGTTATTATTGCAGCCGCAGTCACACTGTGACGATATCTTTAACATACCACAACGATCTGGTAAGTTTTATGTCACGTCATCTTTCTCCCCGGCAGGGGAAGTTCATTCTGATATTAATTGAGTTTTAGTAGAAGTACAAAAATGAGAGGAATAGGTCAGTGAAAGTTTTAGAAATTCTGGTAAGATAAGGAAGACACGAATTTTGTAAGTTGCGATCAAACAAACACAAATTTGGCAACACTGTGACGTATCTTGTGAGCTTCTCTCCAATTTGCCCTGTACACGAAATTGCATAAAACTTTCATTTTATGTTTTATTGATTACAGAATAGATTTTTTGTTCAATATAGGGGTTGTATAGAAACATATTTGCAATAGGTATATTTTAGATGGATGTTTGATTAAAGAATTTATTGAGGGATAATAGAAATTTCTGATATTTTTCAGTACAGAACAAATGGGAAGGGAGCTTGCAAGATATTGATTCTTTCAGTGCTAAACCCAAACTGCCGGACGTAACTCGTTACTTAAAGGTCTATAGGGTATTCTACTGACACTTCTTCAGATGCACGTATTCTACCAACTGATGCACACAGTTTTAACATGTGTCGACAGCCATGTCCCATAATGCATCATCAATTGATGATGCGCGCGAAATTTTGCTTTTACTGAAAGATGGCTCAATTGAAAATACATTAAGAAAGTATTGCGATGGGCTTAATTCATGGCGTACTGGCTAATAACTGCCTTCACATGCATGTTAGCACAGGTAATAACGCAGTCGAAATGACGGCCCGTGTTTAATTGGCGTTACGAATACGGGCTTGCGTCTTTTCTAGCAAACTCTCTATGGCTATCATAGTTGATAATAATTTATGTTGACTGATATATGAATAAAGCGTACTAAAGAAAAGCGGAAATGCGTATTGATGAGCCGATAACACTACAGGCTACAGACACGGTTAGAACAGAAAGAAGAAATAAAAACAAGCAACATGTATTCAGGGCCAATCTTGATCATTATATCTAAGCACGGGTGTACAATTTCCACTCCCATGCCCTAAGTAATGTATCTCCATCCTTTTTCTCTTTATTGTCTCCAACTTCAACTTCATTGATCGGGCTTTTTTCCTGCGGCCATTTCTCTTTCATTGTGAAGAGAGGGAGATCGTCGCTTCAGAATCTCCATTTCTACTTTGACGTTCTCTTTCTTGCCGAAGAGTAGATTGATTTCAAGCAACAATTGATGGTGGCTGTGCAAGGTTGTATAACGAACAAGATCTGGTGAAAGTAGAACATAATGAGGGCCCATCTCCTCAAGTGATCATCATATACCTCTACCCTGTTCACACTCAAAAGAGAATTATTGGCGGGATTGTAAATGACAGGGGCATTACCCTGCGTCATTTCGAGAAAATCCGAAGAAGGTTGAACGTAATGAGGGCCCATCTCCTCCAGTGATTATATACTTTGCCCTGTTCCTTCTTTAAAACTACGAGTGTTCTTAGCGAGGTTGCGCCAATGATATTGGCTTTTCCAGAGCTCACAACTGCGTCAAAAGCGTTCCACATTTGCGTTGTGCACGTTGCATACGAGTCGTCATTACGATTGCATTATCACGTTACCTTCGTTATAAACCAAACCTGTGAACAAATTAGTCCGTAATCCAGTACTTCAAAGTCATATTATTTTGTGCACTTCATCTTGTATTCAAGGTCTGTTCGATAGCTCTCACATTTGATTTGATTTGATTTGATTTTATTTATTCATCATCAATAACATCAGTGATTAAACATTTGAATACATCGTGAATGGTACATGTTCATAAATGAATATTATAGATCATATTAAAGAAAAACCTAACAAAGTATTGATATGCTAGACATATGTCTTTTCTCATAGAATATAGAAGGTGATGAAAAGGAGCCAAATAATAGCACATGTGCTAGTCGAGTCTGGCCCCTGTTCTTAGCACACACTTGGCAAAAATAAATATATCATTATCAAAAAATAAAACTTGACAGTAGAAGTATACATGTTGAGTAATACCGTAGCACAATTTCTACACTCCAAATATAATTATGAAGAGGATATACCAGGTTAAAAAGTCATAGATACATGTTTCTACACATTATTTATACAAAAAATTGCATTTTTTTGACAAAAAAAAACAACAAAAATGTAATATGGAGATTATTTACAATATATACATGTGTACTTGCATAATTCAATCACTTATTCATCAAGTAATCGTTGAGATGTTTACGAAAAGTGTTTCTAGACCCTTTGTTTTTGATTTCATCGGGAAGTTCATTCCATAATCGGGTTCCTACACAAGTTACTGAAAATTTGCCTTGTGTTGTTTTATACAGTGGTATACGTAGATGGCCCTTTTCTCTTTTTCTTGTATTGTATCTATGCTCAATTTTATCACAATAATCCGTCAAACAGTGAGGTAAATTATTATGTACTAGGTCATACATAAATGTACATAGAGACAACTCATAGAACTTGTTAATATCTAAGATTTTCAATTCGTGAAACAATGGTGCTGAACGACTCATAAAATGGCTAAATGTGATTGTCCGTATGGCCATCTTCTGTGTATACAGTATGCAATTTAAGTGAGACTTGTAAGTGCTCCCCCACACTTCAATTCCGTATGATATATGAGGTTGAATAAAGGTTTTATACAACAACACTAGGATATTTCTAGGCACAAAATGCCGTAAGCGGAAGAGGATTCCTACTTTTTGTCTGATGCATTTATTAACCATTTGTATGTGGGGTTTCCAAGTCAAGTGTTTATCAATCTTTATCCCAACAAAGAGCGAAGAATCAACTTCTATTATTTCAGCTTCTGATATAGCCAGTTGCCCTTGAACATTAATCTGCCGTCTCTGGTTTCTTATTAGCATATAACTCGTCTTTTGTAAATTAATTGTCAGTTTATTAGCATTACACCAGTCTGAAACAATTTGAAGATTTGTGTTCACTTCAGTCATATCAATTTCTTTTTGCCCTTCAGGAAATGTATGGAATAAGTTTGAGTCATCCGCAAAGAGTCGAAAGTTAAAGTAACGTGTAGCAAATGGCATATCATTAATATAAAGTAGGAAAAGCGTTGGGCCTAGGACAGAGCCTTGCGGTACACCACATGTTAAAGGCAGCATGGGAGATGTTACATTTCCGTACTGTACAAATTGAAATCTTCTATAAAAATAGTCCTTAAACCACTGTAATGCTATTCCTCGTATTCCATAGTGTGAAAGTTTGCTGTATAAAATATCATGATTAATTGTATCAAATGCTTTCTTAAAGTCTACAAATATCCCAAGTGTGATTCTTCCCTCATCCATTGAATTCCTCAAAGTGTTAACTAAATTTATCATTGACAATTTTGTACTGTATTTTTTACGGAAGCCATACTGGTGCTCATATAATACATGATTTTTTTCAAGAAAGTCAAGAAGCCTATTATTTACAATTTTTTCAAAAACCTTCCCAAGAACAGGTAATACTGAAATAGGTCTATAATTTCCTGCTTCATCTTTAGGTCCTTTCTTATAAACAGGTGTCACTTTTGCTATTTTAAAGGCATCTGGGAATTTACCAGAGGTGAAAGACAGATTGAAAATAAATGTAAGGGGAGAAGTTACATAGTGCACAGCATCTTTTATCAGCTTGATTGGCATATTATCATACCCACTAGCTTTCTTTACATTCAAGGCTATTAAATGGTTGTTAACCTCAGTCTCAGTAACTGGTTTCCAGAAGAAAGATTTGTCTACACCATCGTCTAAAACTTTCTCTGTATTACGATTTGTGTTTGGTATGGCATTCGCCAAATTTGGACCAACATTAACAAAGAAGTCATTAAATGCATTTGCAATATCTTGTTCATTACACAGGGTTTCATTAGTACCAGTATCATTCACACACAATTTATCCACCACTGTTGGCTTAAACGAATTGTTTCCACCACTTAAAATCTCGTTTACAGTCTTCCATGTTTTGCTAGTATCACCCTTATTTTCAAGGAATATCCTACTATAGTAATTTCTCTTTGAGTTTCTGATTATTGTAGTTAACATATTCCTGTACTTCTTGTATGTTGTTAAATAGACAGGATTGTGGTTGGTGGCAAGAACCTGTGAATACATTGTATGTTTCTTTTTTATGGAATTCATTATAGCTTTTGTAATCCAAGGTTTCTTAGGTTCGTTCTTTCTCCTTTTACCGTGTTGAGCTACAACTGGTGCATGCTCATCACACACTTTTGTCATGATTTCACAAAAACGGGAGTATGCGAGATCAGCATCATCCGCTGCATAAACTGATTCCCATGTTATGTTGGCAAGCTCAGCATGGAATTTTGTAACATCATAGTTCTTGTAAGAACGAGACATTAATTTTCCTCGGCAAGACTTTTTCTTAAATTGTATATTAGATTTAAAAATGGTAAAGATCGGAAAGTGGTCTGTAACGTCAGATTCAATTATTCCTGCATGAATACTGGGAACATTCATATTGGTATATATATGATCAATCAAAGAGAAGCCATGTTGCGTTACTCTAGTAGGAAAATTAATCAATTGATGCATGCCGATACATTGCATGGAGGTGAGAAAGTTATCAGCTGCCATTTCATCGCCTAGAAGATTGATATTGAAGTCTCCAGTTAGCACACATTGACTTTTGTCTAATTTCAGATCATGTACAATACTTAACAGACTATCCTGAAACTCATGAATATCTGTATTTGGCTTGCGATAGATGACACCAATAATGATCTTCTTTTCATTAATTACTACTTCCAACCAAAGTGATTCAGCATGTGCTACTTCAAAATTTCCCAAAAGCCTGTATTTAAGGGAAGAGTGAATGTATGCACCAACACCTCCACCTCTTAAAGTATGATTGCGGCATTTCACCTCTAAAGTATAGCCTTGTATGCCCAAGATGGATGTGTCTGGTACGCTCCACACTTCAGATAAACATATTATATCAAATTTTGATTTGATACTACATTCGTATAACAGTTTTAGGTTTTCTATATTTCTATTCAAAGATCTGATATTGACATGTGTAAGAGAAAATGCATTTTCAGTTTTGGTTTGCAGAACATCATCAAAATTAACAGGAGTTAATTTGTGTGAACTAAGACACAGATTGAGTTCATTGTCCTCCATTTTAAAGTCATTTTTCTATTAATGACTTAAAATTACTCAGATAAAAAGAAAATCAAGCAATGACAAATAGCTTGAAGCGAGCGTAATCCATATCATCAAGTCCAAGATCAAAAAGGTCATCAGGGTTGCGAATTGTTTTAAAATCGCCATCATCCATCTTGCAGACAATTGTTCCTGACCTTGTCGCCACACTCTTGACTCCATCTATCTTTTTGGCCGCCATCATCACCGAGTACCTCAGCCTGGTTAGGTCCTCATTCACATACACCCTCGTGAAGTTGTCCTTGTCTTTCAGACAAGGCGCGACAAAGACATTAACAGTCGCTAAGTCAGATATAACGCCTCGTGTGTTACGGGCAAAACACCGGACTCCAGAGTCAAAAGATGAGGAATTATAAGCGCTTTTCTAAATTAAAAAGAAAGAAAAGAAAAAAAAAAATCTTTTTTTTTAATAGCAGGATCTCATAACGGGTCCACGCGAGGCATCAGTCCCTTGCGTTATTCAAAGACAATACGGTAAGTGGATGAGTAAAACGTACATGTATACCTACAAGACGCAATCTGTAGGCACAGCCGCAGCGCAACTCTCTGACGCATGAGTGCGTCGGCCCATGAACGGGCTGACGCAGGACCACCTCTAGGTGGCACGGTACGCTTCAAGAGCGCTCTGCATTGTCGCACAACAATTAAACCACGAAAATATTCTGATACCTTAGATTTACAGGAAGGCGGGTGGTACTAGACATTTCTCCCGAAACGCTCTCCTTAAGAACGCTCTTATTTTGGAATGTGAAGTGGGCCTTGTTTTAGAATGTGAACGTGGTCAAATATGTTCATTTGACCGGGTGAATGCCGGGCGCCATTTGCAATGTTAGATACCGTGTTCTCATCACCATTTTACACGTGATTCGAGCTAGTAATATTTGAGGGCAGGGTGGGGACGAGGTATAGGTTTTTCCCCCTTTAATATTATATATTTTTATAGACATTTCTGTAATAAAAGTAATGATACAAATATTTTGTTTTCCCAGGGAAGCCTCATCAGCATCTTGCTGTTCTTCCTGACGGACTTGTCATCATCATTTCTTCAGCAATTGCCAGGTGCCATTTTACACCTGGTTAGCAAATATGGATTAATGTGATTGCCAAAGGAAGTTAGTGCCGGCTGGGATTCGAACCCTCAACCGTTAATTGCGAGTAAAGTGAATGAAACGCTGCACCACGACACCTCCACGCAACGAGACTAAACATGCTAAAGGGAACGAAGAGAGGAGAAAAGAAAGCCGTGTTGAATTACGCACCTTGATATCCCGGCCAATGGCCATCGATGATTAAGGGATCAATGTCAGAAGTCGTAGTGAATTGATTTTCCATTGACGGCCATGTAATATTGAAGTGGGTGCATAATTCAAAAACTGTTGCTACCCCTTTGCAAATTAATACGAATGCGAGATAGTTATGATTAAAGTCCAATTAAATCGTTGTGGTCCGCTTTGAGAAAATTGTCGCAGTGTGACCGGGGCTCTCCATCCCGCCATCCTCGTCTTACATCCATGTCATAAATGCCCACAAGTAATTGGTTGTTCTCTGATGAGGGTTCGACCAAAAATAGCTCTTCGGTAAAAGATCAAGTTACAACGGCTAAAGAAGTTGGATTCCTTTCGAGTATTGAGTTTGATTTTAATATCCCGGAACTAGCATATTCCTTTACGCCTTTTATTTTCGTTCGTGCACATTTTGCGAGCATTTTATTGCTTACACACACCATCCAGAAACACATCGTCCCATCAAGGGAAGTCTCATGTCGATCGACAGAGATAAAAGTGATTTGGTGCGTATTTATTTCTGTGTCCTTCAAATTGGTCTAGATGATAATTTTTTAGAATATCACAGAGTCAACTGAGTTTCGAAGAAAAATTTGCTTTGTTATGAATTATTACCTACAAGAGAAAACTACTAAATTCCACCCGGGTGCCATAGGAAAGAGAGGAGAATACTCAAAGATTTGACATTTCGGAAAATGTAAATTATTGGTGTTTACAGGAACATTCCCTACCCCCTCTCTCTCTCTCTCTCTCTCTCTCTCTCTCTCTCCTATCTCTCTCTCTCCATCTCTCTTTCTCCCTGTAGCTCCCAATCTCTTCTTCCTCCCCCACATCAATCTTTCTCTCTATCTCTCTCCCTATGGTTCTCCATCTTTTCTACCTCTCTGAAGAGTGAGAATGGCCCCTCCACCTGTTAACTTCAAGAAGGTGAAGGCTAAAGTACTGAACGACAACATCTTGAAAAAGATACCCTTATTTACCTCTTATATATTCTAAGAATAAAGAAAGAATCCTTCGAATGAAAGATCGATTGGTTTAACTCTTTGCCCGCCACGTACACAATCCCCCCTGTGCCACATTGTTTTTAGGGTGCCACCTTAGGAGGGGTTCTGCATGGACTATGCTTATTCAACTCGCAATAACTTTTGATTGGTGTACTGTAATGAAAAACTTTGTGTAGCAATATTGTATAGAAATTAATAGTCTTGCCAATGGTATCATTTTTGTAATGTATATTATCATAAATTTTGAGATTATCAACTATACATTTTGTATCCAAGTTTTCGTTTAGAAGGGTATTCTATACCTCTTATATCTAATACTTTGTTATGGAGGTTTATGTCCTGAGTTAGTTCATTGAAAAGATGTATTCATGAGCTTTCACTACATACCAAATTCATGTGTTGAAAGTCACAATGAGCCTGGTAATTTAGGATTGAATAAAGAGTAAGCCGACAATGAACTAATCTCCTATTGAAATTGACCCTGGGTACTTTTGAATAGACTTCCTGTCTCTTGATTGTACTTTGATGACCTTTATTGTGTCTGTAGGTAAGATGGTGTAACATTCTATTATTACTTGCAAGGCTGTGCAAGCTATTAGAATTGAAAGAAATGAATAGAAGAACTTATTGATTTTCTACACTAATAAGGCAAGCCATGAACATAATGTATGCTGAAACATGTACTAAGTTATGAATTGTAGAAAGCTGATGTATAATAAATAAGAATAAAATATATTCGTATACATATGTAGTCTGATATTGACATGTTCATTATAACAAGAGGTAGACAGAGAGAGGGAGAGAGAAAGAAAGAGAATAAGAACGAAGAGACAGGCAGATTGGGAAAGAAATAAGAAGAGACAGGGAGAGATAGAGAGAGAGAGAGAAAGAAAGAGATATAAGCAGATACAGAAAATGAGAGTGAGAAGATAGAGATAGAGGGGGAGGGGAAGAAGAAAGAGACAGGCAGATAGGGATATAAATAAGAAGAGACACGGAGAGAGAAAGACAGATAGGCAGACAGAGAAAGACAGAGGCAGGTTGAGATAATGAGAGTGAGAACAAGATAGAGAGAGGGGAGGAAGAAAGAGACAGGCAGATAGGGAGAGAAATAACAAGAGACAGGGAGAGAGAGAGAGAGAGAGAAAGAAAGAGATAAGCAGATACAGAAAGTGAGAGTGAGAAGATAGAGATAGAGGGGGAGGGGAAGAAGAAAGAGATAGGCAGATAGGGATATAAATAAGAAGAGACACGGAGAGAGAAAGACAGATAGGCAGCCAGAGAAAGAAAGGCAGAAAGAGAAAGTGAGGATGAGAAGATACAGAGGGGCAGAGAGAAATAAGAAACAAGGAGAGAGAGAGAGAGAGAGAGATAGCGGCAGATAGAGAAAGTGAGAGTGAAAAGAAGATATAGGCAGGGAGAGGGGAAGAAGAAAGAGACAGGCAGATAGGGAGAGAAATGAGAGAGAGAGAGAGAGAGAAAAGAGACAATCAGATTGCGAAAGAGACAGGCAGACAGAGAGGAGGATAGATAGAAAGAGAGAGATGGAAGGAAAAGGGACGGAGACAGAGAAAGTCAGGTATAGAGAAATAGAGACAGGCGAAGAGAGAGAGCTAGGGTACTTTATGTTGAATTATTCCCTCAATGCTACAAAACGCTTTCACTCTATTTAATTCTCTATCATCCACACTTTCCTTGTTAGTCACTCAACTTCTCTACATGCATCTCATCTCATCCCACAACTCAACCACACTCTAAAAAGTGTTGAATAAGAACTCCCATAAAAAAACAGTCACTTTTTTGAAAATAATAAACGACACAAGACAATCAAATTTGCAAATCAAATTGTAACTATATTGTTATTCCACACAACCCGAAAATAAGGCATTCATATATTGCATATCAAATTGTAACTATATTGTTATTCCACACAACCCGAAAATAAGGCATTCATCTATTGCAGATCAAATTGTACATTCCACACAACCCCAACATTTAGTTCAGCTTCCTGGTGAAAGCATACCAAAAAATTACATCATGAATGTATACAAATCAGAACACATAACAAAATAACTGCATTATCATTATTTATCATAGCTTAGATAATGGACCATTATGTAAATTAAACTTGACACAGTCATGACAGTTATGTATTCAAAGAATAACAAAAACCTAACATTTTCACTGTATGCATTGCTTGTCAAAATGTTATCGCAGTATGAAAGTATTACTGCACACGCAAAAAAAAACAAAAAAACAAAGTGAAGAAGTCCCGTCTCCTCCTAATAGGGGCCATCCTAGCTCATCAGAATATTTGCAAAAGCAGTTTCAAAAACTCAATTTTTCTCGGAAAATGTCAATGTAAACAATGTCTGCGAAAGCGGTGCAATGAAGTGTGATGTGTATACAATGCGAAGCACGCGTTACTATTGTGTGTGTGTGCGTACAATAGAATTAAATGCGTTCCGTGTGTATTGTGAATGAAATGTGACTTGAGTCGAAGTTGGCAGCCCGCTGTATGTTCCGCTAGTCGAACGAAGCGGGAAAAGAGTTAACCATGGCTTCAATTTCTCAATTTCTCTGTACATGATCTTCCCCTTTATCTCTCTCTCTCTCTCTCTCTCTCCCTCTCTCTTCCTTTCCCTCCCTTTCTCACTCCCTCTCCCCCTCTCTCTCTCTCTTTCCTTCCCTGCTTTTCTCCCTATCTTTCTATCCCTCTCTCTTTCGTCACCTATTTACACATAATTATCTCCCTTTTTCTTTCTTTCTCCGCTTCTTTCTTTATCCACCTCTCTCTCTCCAGTCTCTCTCTCTCTCTCTCTCAATATATTTGTCTATCTTCCTTTCGTATCGTCTCCATCTCCATTCTCTCTCTTTTTCACCTGTATCCTTCCCCCTCTATCTTTCTCTCTCTCTCTTTTATACATCGAGTCAGAAAGTGAAATGTGCTCTTCAGGAGGTGAAGGTCGGAAGAAGTAACGAGATGCTGAAAAGGACAACCACTTATCCACGCCGCTCGACATGTATCTTCGCTCGCCGAACATCTACGGAGATTCTCTAGGCCACTTACTATCATAAGTGCATCTTCAACGTGGTCTACACGAATACACACTGTGCGGGACACTCTTCAGTATGTATACATTTTTGGACTTACGTTAAAACGCACTACGTACCATTGTGTTATTATTACTACCAAATTATTATTACAGTAAATATATAAAACTCAATACACTCAGGTAAGCCATCACGGAAAGGAGCGAATATTTGAATGAATTAATGAATGAATAAACAAATGAACGAATGTATGAATGAATAAATAAACAATACACAAATAAATGAATTAATGAATACATAAACAAATAAACCAATGAATGAAATAATAAATACATAAACAAACAAAATTTTAAAATAAATAAATAAATAAAGATATAAATAAACAAATTAACATACCAATAAATCAATAATCTAAATAAATAAATAAAAACATACAAATACATATGCATACTTTATCATTAATCAACACAGAATCAAGGTATCCTATTACACAGCTCAACTTTGCCGCATTTGCTTGGGCTGCACCCCGGCCAACTAGGAAGAGAAGAGGTATCAAGCGACCTTTTTTTTCAAGCCCTGGGCAGCGTCTCACGAAACCGTCACAAGTACAAGTTCACCGACACCCCATTGAAACGCGTGTTAAATTTAATACACGCGTTTCAATGGGATGTCGGTGGACTTATACTTATGACGGTTTCGTGAGACGCTGCCCTGATTCTGTTCTAACATTTTTCATCAAGCAGCTTGACTTGAGTTTCCCAACTTCCTATACATGTCGGCGTTTAGTTGTACTATAGACCTACCAGAGTTGAATTAAATTGAATTTATTTTCTTATGCAACATACAAATCAAATTACATTTCAGCAATATAACAATATGCAAAATATAACAATGTTTTTGAAGTGTATACAATCTAATAATGATAATAAATGATGACATTATAACAACATTTAATTGACACAAAACCAATAATTATTTTTTTAATAAAGTTGCAGAAGAAGAAGGGCTATTGCAATATTTGATTGTTAGTTCTAGGGCCTTCTTTGCCCTAGAAAAAAGGGGGGGGGGGGGGTAGAGGCTAATTATTTCTGGGAGGCATATCTAAAAGCAAAACCCACTTTGTTCTTAAGTTGGCTTTCATTGAGGCAGATAATTCCAGAAAGATATCAATCGAAATTTGTGTTTTATAATAGAGCTACCTGGCTGCAAATAGGTTGGACTTCAGGCTTGAGGGGATTTTAATAATACTCCGACCACCAAAACCCTCCAAGATCCTGGCGATATAAAAGTCGAGAATATAATATTCAAATAATAATGTGATATATTTCAGGCTTACCTTTTTACCTGGGTATTTTGGTTCCCCAATATGTCTTCACCTATAAAAGAGAAGATAAATTAACATTATTAATGATCGTGAAAATCAAAAGTTTTTACAGGATAAGATAGCAACTATAGGTTCATGTCAGGTTATGTTCGGGTGTGTACAGTATGTATTCTCCATTCAAAAAGAAGAAAACAAGAAGAAAAAAAGTGTTATCATATTTTTGACGAACAAAATTTCTCTAACAAATATGTAAGAAAAAGCTTACCACTATTTGTCTATAGTTACTGGGGGCACAACAAAGGGGGGGGGGGGGGCAAATTTCTCTTTGCTATTACTTTAGATATGCCACATTTAGGGCACCTTGATCTGCAAATAGTTTCAGATTTCAAATCTCATCTAAAGGTCCTTGAACTTTCAGCATCTATAAACAAAAAATTGGCGTTGTTGCTATTGTTATTTTTGATGGTGATGTTGTTGTTGTTGCTTTCAATCCCGATTTTTAGGTTGTCAAACACATGCACGAAAAGATGTGTATGTAGGTTGAAGTTCAACAGCAAACTACTATTGTCTCTCCATTAATATACATGTAGCATATAGCTTTGAATATGCTATAATTCTGGACAATTTTCGTGGGCTATTTATATGCACTAAGAAATTGACATCGTAATTCGTAATTGATATAGCTTTATCATAGAGGTGATGAAAGCTCGAATTCTTTGTGGGCTCAAGCAGCAGCGTTAGATTTCTAATCGCAAACCGCCCACTATCCGGAGACGCCGCTTCTTCAAACACAACCCTAATTGCCTAGCCGGATATCGGATATCCACATTCTTGTCATCAACGGGAGTTCAGATAACCCAGTTCTACAAACCGGATCCGTTTATGGCTACGTCAGTTTGTTTAGGAAAGACAAGCGATTCTAATCATCATTTAAGCCCGAGGCTATACCGGTAAGGAAGGGGTCTGAAAGAGGTTGCGTCGAGACTAAACCTGCAGCGAAGAAGAAACTCTGAGAAATTGTGTTTACATTATTCTGAAATTTTATGTGCGACTGTTTACACTAGAAGGTAATGAAATAAAAATAAAAAAATCTAGAATGGTATGCTACATTTTTCTTTGATTTACAACATGTTTGGCAAGTGTGATTACAAATATTTGCTGCAATGCAATCTCAGATTGAAATAATGGGAGTTCATTCACTAACAAAAAAAAGTGCATACTAGTATACGTAATATAGGATAACTGCGATGAATTTTACTTCACATTGAATCTAACTCTTAAAAACATTGTTACACGTCATGTCGAGACGAAAGAACTTTTACACGGCACCGATAAGAATAACTGGCCGTAAAAAAAACAATTTTAATCAATAAAATATAAAATGTAACATAACAGTACTTTCCATCTATCTCTAATTAAACTGGGGCAGTCTGATTATAATTATCGTGTGATATATTGGGGAAAATCCCATGATGTAACCTGCCCTGATTACGTAAAGTAACGTCGTTCCAAGAGATAATGGAAACACATTCATTTCATAACAACCCGCGAGTGCTTACACCCCCTGTGAAGCGCTCTCTCCCCCTCTCTCTCTCTCTCTCTCTCTCTCTCTCTCCCTCCCTCTCTCTCCCCTCTCTCTCTCTCTCATCTAAGAAATGTAAACGAATGGACAATTTCCAGAGAAGTTCAACAAACTCTCCGAATATGCACATAATTGTGTTTTCATGAATGTACAAAGTCCTGTATACCATCATTCATTGTTCGGGAATGATAGTTTGGAAAGTTCATCAATTTATGACAAAGTTTATGACCTTTCTCAACTTACGAGCCTCTATGTTTTGTTGGTACGAAGCAACAAAATAGTTCTAGGGCACTATTAAAATGCAAAGGCTTGTATAATGTACAATATTAAAATCATTTCATTTTGAGCAAGGCATTATACCGGGGACTCCTTAATTTTGTTAATACCAAACTCTGTAGAATTTGATGTGGTGGATAACAAAGTTTAAATCTTTGCTTTAATATTAAACAATATGTTATTAAAATTTAAAAAAGGCCCTCGTTGGAATGAAAAACCATTCATACTGATTCTTGATTGATTCATTCAGAATGAACTTCAGTTTGTTAGGAAATGTAGGGGTGATCCCCCTTGGAGAGAATACCGGGCAGTGTCGGAGACAACGCATGATAGATCACCTAAAAGCTTTCTTTCCCGGGCCCTCAAACCGGAGGGGGGGGGATTAATGGCTGCTAGATACGCCACTTCAAACAAGGGGACGATATGACGGCCATATTTTCTGCAGAAAACCCCACTGATTCAATACGCATCTATTTGGATATGGCACACATTTGTTTCAAACTTGACACCCGTCATCAGACAGCGTCTTGTACAGACATTATTATAGCATGAGTAATCATAAATATAAGGAAATTTCAACACGACTGGTCAAGGCTGTGATAATTAATCGAATTATAAATATGAAGAGGACATTCTTCGCATCGCCTTTTAATTTGTTACTATTTGCTTCATCTACGTTGACACACTGAGGGCCTGTGCGAGAAATAACAGGTGACTCATTCCAACTCACAAGGGGGTATTGTTTTTTGATCCCCTATGCATGAAGCAATTTCTTTATTGAGATATATTTATTTGAGTAGTCTGACTCACATAAGTAAGTATTTTCATGAATATGACACACTCTGACACATAGTTAATCGAGAGTTTCTGGCGTGAGTCGTCCATTAAGCCAACTCATTGTCATATTATATTATTATATTACAACAATTATAATATTAATTTTTTTGTATTAGCACGTAATAATAGACAGGTACATGTAACTTCTCTGTCTGCGCTAATTAAGTGCGTTATTCTTCTATTTTGTAAGGGCAAAAGTTTTGTCAGCTAGCGTCTGAGGCCATTATTATTGTTTTGATAGTCGCATAATAGCCGGGAGTATATTGGGGAATTTTCTTCGAGTGCCTATCATATCGCCAGGCAAACACAATCATACCCGGTCATGTTCAGTCATTTCATTTCGCCTTCGTCTCAATTTGATCTTTATTTTCTTTCACATGAAATAATGAAAAATATAAAAGCCCTTTTTAACACACACCTGGTGTCAAATGCTTCGGGAATTCGCTACGAGCATGCAATCCGCGTTCGGCAGCAGAATCTGCGAAAAGGGCGGTAGCACGAAAAGTTTCATTAAAACGTTATTGACTGGTCTCGTGCGCGGAAAATCAATTTTTCAAACTAAATCCTTACATATTTCTAGTCTTAGCTAGAAGGCTACGATCTATTGAGTGCCTCCCCGCCCGCCCTCTGCCGTAAAGCACTTTGTACTTTTGTGTCATGGCCTGCGCCTTTTGATGATAACTCATTCCCGACAAAACTGCCAAATGACGATTTGATTCGCTGGAAATTACTCAACGGTGTACCTGAAAACGGTTCATTTGAAACAAATTGAGTAATAACGGGTCTCATTGGAAACTACTCTCAATGAAAGAAACTGTTCAGGATGTAGTGTAATGAATTGACGAGGGAAACACTTATTTTACTGTAAGAGGAAAGAGATGTTGCAGGAACAATTTGCAAGCATATAGGCCAGTATATTTAAATGTTAACAAGGGAAAACTTCTATTACTGCCTATAATTATTTTAACTGCTAAAGTTAAAATCGCAGCGTTAGCGCCCCCTCTCTCCCCTTCTCTCTCTCTCTCTCTCTCTCTGTCTGTTTTCCTGTCTGTCTGTCTGTCACTCTCTCTCTGTCTCTCTGTCTCTCTCTCTTTTGTTTTCTCTCCCTGCCTCCCCCCTTTCTCTATCACTGTATCTCTCTCTTTTGGGGAAGGGGTATAGGACGACGGGGTCTATAATTATGTCTATTTCCCCTTATTCTAGTATAATCCTATGTTGCCTTTTTAATATAGATCTAAGTTTGTTTACGTTGATACACGTCTTCATGTAAGACTATTATTGGCCTTTTCGTCTTAACTCTTCCCTTCCATAGCACAAGCCTACATCGGGGTACACCCTTTTGGGAGAAAATTAATAAAAGTGCCCTCGATTATCTCCACTCCCACATATCTCTCTTTCCTTCTGGTCCGCAAGGATATATCTCCAAATATACTTTTCTTTAGTCACAACACTCCCATTTCAAGGGACTATGTGCGGAGGAGGCCGATAGTAGTCCCTCGTATTAGCGACGGTGTTGTGTTGTCAAGAACAAACGTTTATCTCGAACTTTATTCAGAAAGGTCGTAGCTTCAAAAGGGATCACAACAATTCAGAACAAATCACTTTTGATTTTACTCAGAGAGATGACTGTTATCTGCCTTTCAAATTCCTCTTCGTATAATGGTGAATGTGATGCTTACTCATAATAATGATGTCTATGGTTATGGTAAAATATTTAAAAGAGGTGACCCTTAACTTTGTTACATACAAGCCATGTACATTATTCGATTGTGATGAATAACATGAAGCTAACATGTGATTTCCTCCTTGGTAAAAGTACATCCACTTGGATCCAGCCAATCTCAGTCACCCTAACTCCTTTCCCCCTTCAAGCCTTACCCCCCGCCCCACTCATTCTTTCTCTTTCTCTCTCTCTCTCTCTCTCTCTCTCTCTCTCTCTCTCTCTCTTTCTCACTTTCTCTCTTTCTCACTTTCTCTCTTCCTGCCTCTCTTTCCCCCCTCTCCGTCTCTCTTTCTTTCTCTCTCTTTATTTCTCACACATTCTTTGTCACACCTCACCTCCACTCTCTCTCTCTCATCCAACTCTTCCCCCTCACTCCATCCCCCAACTCTCCCCACCCCACCCCCTCTCTCCTCTCTCTCTCTCTCTCTATAGATTCCTTTACTATATCTCTGGTCATGTACATGTACGATGATTTATTTGGTAAATCAAGGATCCAGAATACGAATTGAATCACCAATATGATATAATCATTTTTCTTAAATCATAATCAATTTAATGTCACGATGGCCATTTTTGCCATTATATCTGTGTGTTTTTTTTTGTTTTAATTTTCCTTAAATTTTTGTCATGTTCCATTCCTCAAATAAACTAAATCTTTTATAAATAAAACAAAAAAGAATGTTAGATTTGTGTGTGTCAATATTCAAAAAAGTTCACATGTGACTTTTTGTAACCAACCATTCCGGTGCTTTGTTGCCAGGGGGAATACTCTCAAACAAAATCTGTTGCCCGCAGACGATCAAAAGACCTCCTCTGTCATCGCTCGACTTAAAAAAGAGCGCCAATCGACGCGTATGACGTCACAAAAGTAATTAACCGTAAAAGACGAGGAAAGGTTATCAGTAGCTTAAGAGGGGGAGATAGTATTACTATCCTCTTTAAACTTTAGAATAGCAGCATTTATCTTTCGTATTGGATAAAAGGGGAAAACTATGAAATATTGAGAGTGCTTCAGTTCAATTCTATGGCTCCTGAATAATTGCAATGTAACAATGACGAGTATAAATTGTTTGAGGAACATGCCCCTTATTGTAACTCGTTTGTCATTCATGCTTATTTACATCATTGTCATGACGATACCCTGGTGAAAAAAAGGTCATGGGGAGTATTCTGAATATCATTCCAATAAAATATTTTTGCATGAATAGGAACTGCCATCAATGAATTGAATTGTGCATTATTATTAACTACTATAATAATAATAATAATAATGATAATATAATAACAATGAATACTACTACTACCAATAATAACGAAAATAAAAATTGAAATGATAATGATAATAATGATAATAACAATAATAATGTTAACAACAATGATAATAATAATGATAATAATAATAACAATAATTATCATAATAATGAATAGAAGAGTATATCTTTAGTCTGCAATTTCGTTAAAGAAGATATACTTTATCACGAACTGGCTGAATTATGATATAGGCCTATTCAGCCAAATATAGACTACAGTCACTTTCATTAAGTGTCTTGGCCTTTTTATTAATGAGCCATCAATAAATGAAATGCTTGCAATCCACATTTCCCAGGGGTCCCTTTCATGTGCTAAATCCATCATGATATACAATCAGGCTGAAGCACTTATAATAAAAATGAATTATTGCAAATTGGCACATCATTTAAACTATAGGTTAAAGTTTCTGAACATAATTAGCGAAGACTTTTCGCAATGTCTTGTGCTCTAATATCAACAAAGCCATGATCGCATTACTTTTGATATTAAGTACTAATAGTTCACATGTACTATCATCACAACCGAACCAACGAGACTTTCAAGGAAATCTTAAACTTTAAATTCTTTGCTAATGGGGATGAATTTGATTTTTATTCTCACTTAGCAATGTCATCTAAACATAAGTTTCTCTTTAAAGGTAATACCAAGTTTCTCAAGGTCAAAGGTTTTCACGAAGTGACGGTAGTGAGGAAAATCCGCACGCAAATTGTATGCGATTTTCATTCACTACCGTCACTTCGTGAAAAATAGGGACGAATTAAGCCATACAACAATGTTTCTTGACTAAAATCGACCGATTTGTTATTCCCATTTGGAAATTATATATATCACAACTACATATTCTGAGATTTTCATGATCGCAGCTACCATTGTATGGCCGTAAGCGCTATTTGAAATTTATCAGAAGTTACTGGGAGCACCGGTACATTTTGATATTCAATTTTTCTTGAAAGCAGAAGTGTTTTAGGGGCTAAATTTTCTAGTGCTTATAACACATCCACAGGGGCATCCACATTTAAAGAATCACTATCCAGCCAATTTTCAAAATTTCCCAAAACTTTGTATTACCTTTAAGGGAGAAACTACTTTACTCGATATACTTCCTTTTCTGTAACTGCTGCTCATAAAACTCGAGTCTGATATTTTGTAAATCACTGGAAGTGTTGCCCGACATTAGTTCGTTTAAACTTGTCAGAACCTTCCCTTATTCGTTGGAGAGGACAGTACCTTCACCATGTAAGGAAGACAAATGGTTCATTTATATCATGATCATCTTTTGTACTTCGGAACCAAAAATTACTTTTTCTTCGATGTTTACTTCCTTTTCTGTAGCTGCATGCTGCTCATAACACTCAAGTCGATTGTGTTAGTGTAGTGTAATAAGTTACTTTAAACTTTGTTAAAACCTTCTCAATGTGTAAGTAACCGACTAACAGAATAAAGGGCAAGGCGTGTATTATGAAAGCATAGTGCATGAGACCAAGGAGATGTGAGTTAATCTCACATCTCCCTGGTGAGATATGGGTTTCATCTATTCTATATCATATTTATACGGGGGAACCAAGAATGATTTTACTCGGTGTTTTCATTTGCAGTATCCGCTACTCGTAACACTCGAGTCTGATTCGTGGTGTCTCACCAGTCTGCATGCGGCATATACTCTTATTTGACACTCTACCATAATTCCTAAAGTCTTGAGCAGAGCCTGTGTCCAGAACAGCTCAAGTACCAAGCCTATATGCAGTATGCTGTCGGCCTAGTCTCACAGTGCAGACACCGTTACGCACACCGACTGACAAGGGTATGTGCATGTAAACTAGTGTCTCACTTTAAGTGTTATAATTAGTTCCTTTAACAATTTAAACTACTTCCTAATTCGTTGGTAACCTAACCAACTTCAAGAGGTAAAGGGCAGTCCGTGTACCATGTAGGCGTAAGTATATTAGACGTGGGTTTTAATCATAAGAGCAATTAGGGGAGCATACCTCTAAGTCGGGTAGAGGATTTGGGTCAATTAATTCTCTTGGATACACCAAGGAATCAATCTGAAATCTTCCCGCATGGCACTCGCCTGTCGTCTAGACCGTCGCATATGCATACGATGTAAATCACCTGAGAGGCGAGGGCCAGCTTGTGTGATTATAACTGACTGTGCATGTCTGGAATCTGGAGAGTGTATAATGATTGGGGGGGGGGGGGGCATCCGGGGTAGGGGCGTCTGGACTTTTTTTTTTTTAAAGATATGGGGTGTTACAGACTAAAATTGTCGAGCAGTTTAAAGATGGGGGTAACTTGTGGCCCCATGTCTCATAGTATAGCTACGCCATTCTATGAACCGTAATACTGTCATAAAATGCCCTTATTTTTCCTCAAGTACATGTTTATACACATGAAACAAAACAACAGTAAGTTCACAATACATAATTATCTTCGGCTGTTTTTACCTTCTTCACCCTTTTCCCCATTCTTTTTGTCTCAGTTCTCTTCGTTAGTTCAACAAGGTAGCAGTCAGTTCAAAATTGATAAAATCACAACCTTTATGCTCTCATTAGTTCAGTGAGGTCCCTCTCATTTACATGGGTGCGGACATTTAGAGTTATGGTATCATTTAAAGGTAAGAGACGATATAGATGAAGCCATTTCATTTCGTGAAAATCTATATTTTCTTGAAAATATCATGATATTCTGATAAAATCTCTATGCATTTCAAAATCTATGTGTCGATTCACGGAATAAATCCTACCAGGTACCCACTTACCGCACCTGGGTCGAGAGTGGCAATTGAACATAAATAATCTTGGTGTCTTTTTGATCTCATGCCGAGTCGACGTTGAGTCCTTTATTCAAGTAAATTATAAAAAGCTTTGAGAATGACATCAAAGAATGGGAATAACTGTGGACAAATGTATCTGTAAAGCGCTTAGAGACAGCATCGATGTATTAAGCGCGAAATATATAAACGCGGATCATTTTTGCTGTTTTTCATTTCCCCGTTCGTTTGAACATTAACATGCACAGAAGCTTACGTGCCAATTTGTAAACAATTCTCGCGGTGGGATATTCAAAATCTAACAACTAGTAATTGGCCTCCCTGTTTCTTCGTCTTCCTAACACAATCTGGATCAGGTAAAAATCATAAGTTTCAAATTACACGTTCATTTGAGCTTATCAGAGCGCTGAACGTGAAATATTCATGCTGAAGAAAATCGGAGTACTGTAGTCCCACTTTGTTTGCAGTGGTGTCAGGTTTAATTCATTATTTACGTCATAACCTTTTCCCACTATTCTAATCGAAATTTGTAAAGAGTGACTCGTATATGAATGATACAAAATTCTTTTTTTTCCAAAGCTTAAATATTTCTAGACACATGTTTCCTTTGAGCTTGTTGTCGTCAGTTCATCCGACAAATTCATCTTTTTCATTCTTATTACAACATGATAAAAATTGATAATTATTTCGGACCAAACACTTAACAAAGCACGTTCCCTTGGCCTATATACATCTCCTCATATACCGCAGGACTATGCAAGATACACACTTAAAGCCGCAAGTGAATAAATCAGAAACGCTAGACCTAAATCCTATTCAGCGATGTGTGCTAAATAAAAACAACAGTGCCCATTTTTTGACACCTGCGTATCCGAAAACAGTTGATTAATTATGCAAGAAATCGAGCGGAATAGTGCTTCGGGGATTCTTCTATCAACTCAAGCCTTGGTTTCAAGTTTAAATACATCATTTTGGATCTGGCAAAGGAATTCTCCTTGTCCTTCCCCTCCCCTCCTTCTCCTCCAACTACTTCTTCTTCTACTACTACTACTACTACTACTACTACTACTACTACTACTAGTTACTACTACATTGAATAATAATAATAGCAATAATAATAACAACAATGATAATAATAACAATAATGATACTGAAAATGATGGTGATGGTGATGATGGCGATGATAGTGATAATGATAATAATAACTCTAATATACATGTGTGCCACATTTCCTGCAATCAATATCAAATGTACATGATTTAGTGTAATATACCTTTTGTTGTTCTTATATACATTTCTTGGACTATATATTTCAACCTAGACATATTAGTAAAATCATGATGTCTGTGTCGTAGCTTGAATAGGCTTATTTACTATTTTGAAGTTTCACAACGTAACTAGAAAATCAGTTGTGAATTGCAATTGCTCCTAACGTTAATCTCCTTGAGATATTTACATGTGTGACAGGCAAACCATTCGTGACACAATATATCTGTGGTGGCAAAACACAAAGTTCAATAAAATGAAAACCAAACTCGTGATTTTTCGAAAATCTATAGCCATTCAGCGCACACTTTAAATAATGGTGATAACAGTCATCATAGCGATGATAATGAAACTGATAATAAAAACAATTGCAATAGTAACACGAGCAACAACAACAAGAGTAAAATAATAGCATCATAATATTCTCACATTCTTCGCGAATATGACATTTCAATAAAGTAACACATTGCATTCTTTGTTATTTCGTTTTACTTACCAATGACTCACTTGTATGTCCGTGGAAAGAATGATTCAAGTAAAAATAAGCAATTTTCTTCAGCAATGCATTCCATCGACGAAAACTAATAATTCAGCAGCACAAACGTGATACCTGCGATTCAAAATCACTTAAATATTTCCAATTGTGATCGTGAAAAGAAACAATTCCTGCAACGAAATCCCAACATATATTTGTCTTCAAAAAGACATCAAAGACAAGACCGCTGGTATAAAACTGGACTATCTTAGACCCCTTCGTTGTCGAAACTCTCACAGGCAACGCTGGCTCGAGAACTCATATAATGGCACACTAAAGTCAATTTCTGCTCGCAATGCATGCTGGTTAGGCGAAGAAAAGAAAATATTAGATTGAGTAAGTATCCTATCTAAATGATCGAAATTATGTTTACTAGCCACACGCATCTAGAATTTACCCCTAAGCTAAAGTTAGCCTATCTTTTTTTCCTTTTAAAGGGTTTATAATGATTCGTTGTACTTTTACTGTTTTATTTTGTATTTGACGAGAGTTGTGTTTAGCGACGTTTCAGATTTCACACAATTTTTGTTTTAGCCGGAAGAATGCCCAAGTTAGGTATCTCATGCAGGCAAATTTCAAAATTTATCTCTACTGTTTGCATTAAAATACTGTCCACCAACAGGCTCTCAAATATATACTTTTATCAGTTTATTCTAATATATTTAATAAGCTAGCGATGTTGGCCTGAATTACGCTTATGATCCCGATTCTGAAAGTATCTTATAGGCCTGCGTGAAATATAAAACCGGGTCAATGCCGTTTGTCCGGATGAAAAGAACCGGGTTAGCAAAAACTCTCAATTTTGCTGGCATTGGGCTAATTATATCTCCAATATAGCGAGGCAATTGACCTTAAATTGATAGGGCATGATGTGTGAACTTGGACTTTAAAGAAGGTGTAACTAAACCCGGTCATCACCTTTCCGCCTCGCTTGCTCGCGGCATCTCGATTGTGTACATTAGGGTTGACTTATGTAAACGCAGCGTGCAGCTCTCATCGCTCTATTTCTAGAGGGGTTGTAACTTGAGTCGCAGGGGGGCGCTAGAAGGGGGACAACCCGGCCCCCTACGTGACCTGGCATACCGATGGATGTAAATATACATCGTCGCGGGGCTCACGAACAGTCACAAACCGAGTCGACTTCATTTTGTAGCCC
Organism: Strongylocentrotus droebachiensis; assembly: GCA_035222895.1. Classification (NCBI taxonomy): domain Eukaryota; kingdom Metazoa; phylum Echinodermata; class Echinoidea; order Camarodonta; family Strongylocentrotidae; genus Strongylocentrotus; species Strongylocentrotus droebachiensis. The sequence continues at coordinate 3,680 of JAVYIG010003136.1, read as the reverse complement.
TATTTCTCGCTACTAGTACTACCTTTTACAAAATTCGTCAATAAACAACTTTCTTTCCAAATGTTTCCTTTTTTACATCTCATCCGAACATCCTATATAAATGTAGATTTTAATTCCCACATCGTCAATTCTACCGTTACTCCAATTTAATTTCTCCACGCCTCTCTGGTCCCATGAAACCCCAATTTCTACGGGGGTTTCACATGGAGCCAAACACACGCCCCTCTCCACCCCACACACAAACACATATTAAACCACACGTTCTCTCTTCTTTCTTTTTTTTGTTGGGGGGGGGGGGGGTCACCTACTAACGCCCCGATTTATCACCTAGGTCCATTTTGATTACTTAACAATAGTGCTCTCTGATCATTTATTGAAAATCCTCAAATTCATAACAAGTCTCTAGTCAACCTCTCGCCTCCCCTGCCCCTGAAACCCGTTGCAAACGCCCCTCTACATCTCTACTTCTCACCTCCACCCTATTTCGTTTACTCTACAGCACGACCCTCTGATTATTCAACAAATCATTTACTAACATCCTTCGGTAATGACGCAGGATCACATTTCCATTCCCGTCTCCGCGCCGGCCCCTACCCCTAAATCCTAATATTCTTTTGCAAACGCCCCTCTACAGCCTGATTTCTTGCCTCTAACCAATTTCGTTTACTCAACCTTCATCTATGACTTATTAAATGGCAATCTTCCTCACTCCTTAATTGAATACTGTCAGGTAATAGAGCACAGATATGGCACAAGGGGCAAAGAACAAGGACAACTATATCTGCCTAAATGCAAAACCACACAAGGTCAATTTTCAATATCATTTATGGGCGTGAAAATATGGAATAGTATACCATACGATTTAAGAGGAATACGATCTAAAAATGCTTTTCGGAAGGGGTTAACGAAACATCTAAATACTTTGAGTTAAACAAAAATTAAAACTTCTTAAAATGGCAAAAATAAATCTCAGATTAGAGAATTTCTAAAAAGATCACTAGATAATGATATATTTTTTATTTACTGTATGTTTGGTATTGATACGGAAGTCGACACACATTTGACTTCCATGTATATTAAGTAAGGAATATTTCAAAAGGACTATTCTATTTCTTTGTTTACTTATATAGTTTATGTTACATGTATATAATGTAGTATAGTAAAAAAAAAATAGTTTTAAAATTCTTGCCAAAGACAGGGAACCAGACTCGACTAGCACTTGTGCTAACTTCTGGTACCCCCTTTAACAACAAAAGTGTACACATAATATTTTATTCCATTTGTATACGACATACTTTGTAAAACAATATTTATATTATTCATGTGTAATGTTATCGATCTTGTGTTATATTGTTATATTTTATGTAATCATGCTTGATACATTGTGTTTTACTTGTTATTATTTTTGTTGTTAATAAACTCAAACTCAAACTCAAACTCAATAAAACTACTTTATGATTATTCAGTTCAGTTCACTCTTTATTCCTTTTTCATTTTAAAAACATGCAAACATTGAAATATATACGGAACATTCTGAAGGGTAAATTACTAGGTACACTAATTTAACGAATTCATACAAATTAAGAAAATTAAAAGGGGCAATCATTAAAAGCTTATTGAGGCTTGGCAGGTTGATACTGTAGTTTCCCTATAATTCATGATGTTATTTACTACCAACTTTCGGTTATGGCTCCGGACCACACAACCATTCCCCTCTCCCCGTCCCTGCCCATTACAACAACCTTCAAACGCCCTTCCATAGCCCTATCCCCGACCCCCTTCAATTTTGATATAGGCCTTCTAAACAAAATATTTTTCTGATTATTCACTAAAGCCTCCAATAATCCTGTCGTAATGGTGCAGGATCATACATCCCCTCTCATCTGCCCGCCCCTACCCCTACATCCTAATGTTCAGTCTACTGCAAACGCCCCTCTGTCGCCCTATTTCTCTCCTCCGCCCCTCTCTGATTAGTGTCAGCTGTAGTTCAGCGCCTGTCACTACGTCTATTTAAATGTCATGCATCGTACTTAATGCGATACAATGCCCCATTACCCCCAGGCCTCGATGTATAGGCTGTAACATCGTCTGAGCATTTGCGTTAGGTCCATGGTCCGGTCTTTATGTTATAAATTATGTACATGCCTCAGTGTACTTTCCTGATGTATTCATGGATTTACAAGTCGCCGCTAAATATTTTGTCAACCTCTACATCACGTTAATTTAAATCAATTATTTTATTTAACGTGGCAGCGTAAAACAACAGGAAAAATCACAATGACAAGACACATGAAAAAAAATAACATTCAATAATAAGCAGAAGTACTGGTAAAAAGGAAAGTAAAAATCACAACAATTAAGTAATTTAATGAAAGAACATAAATAAAGGCCTAACAAATATTTGCATCAAATTACATGTCATTCTTGACTGGATTCAATTTTTGTACCCAATTTATTCGATAAGATAATTTATTGACACCTGGTGATAAAAAAACCGATATTGTGAATATTAATTGATATAACAATTGACTTGAATTAGTGCTTTTAGATAAAGATGTCTAGCTCTTTTGTTTTGTTCTTTGAGATGATACGGGGGTGGGTGGGGGGGGGGGGGTGTAGCACAAAAGCCTGTTTCTGTTGGTTGAGGTATATAGACGCACTGTTTCTTAATTCGCTGTGTGCAAGACGGCCCGGAGTAGGATCCGTGTTTGCACACAGGTAATTGCTGTCATATAGTCAAAAAGCAAATGTCAGATAGCCGTTGCGATATGAGAATTTCGGCGAAATTTTCCTTCCTTGATCTTTAAAAAAAAAAAATCCCACTACATGTCTCTGTCTGTCTGTTTGTCCTTCCCTTTCTCTGTCTGAACTCTGAAGAATAATTCATTTTGATTATTTACCCCTTCTCGGGACATTAGTTTACTTCCTCACATAGGACAAGGGGCTTGGAGGGGAGCTAGGGAGCATCAAAACAAAAATATTTGCTTACACGTTTGATTACAACAAAGAAGAAGAAGAAGAAGACCCTTTCAGCTACATACATTTGACGATACGGTTAGAAATAAAGGTCCCAAAATTGTTAACTCCCTTCCTTTTAATAGTGCCTTTTAAAACGCCCCTGCATCTCACTACAAATCAATTCTTCATAGCCCCTAGATGTGACAATTAACATGCCATACAATGCCAAACTAGTTTACAAGGACTTTGGGCAGATGGAAATAGATGCATTCAATTTCAAAGAATTACCAGTCGCTCAGCTCATCATAGTCTATTTCCATTTTTAATTATTTCATATACGAGAGAATTCGTTGTACTTTTTCATCTTTTTTCAAATCCAGTGAACTAGTTAGACTTGGAATGGATTAGCACAGTTTTTCCACCTGCCTTGTCAGGCGGTTTTGATTTAAAATGCTAAATCTGACATTTGATTTCTCAGCTTCTTGGGGTATCAGTGGAAATAGAACGTCAGATTGGTCATGAAACGGAAAAAAAAGAATAGCGGACTAGAGATCTCAAGACAAAATTAAATTAAAAAAACAAAACAAACACATACATGTATGGCACAGTCAAAGCAAGAAGACAAAAAATGCAATGGCTGGTTCGCATGGGCAGGAGTTCAAGTTAAAGTAAAGACCAGTAGTGGTAAAATTGCGGCTCAAGGGTTTTGGATGCAAAATATC